>SRPT01000153.1:0-47036 GCA_018360205.1 Claviceps digitariae
AAGGCTTAATTACCTTTATTATTATATTTTTAAAATAAAGGTATTTAATTTATTATAAAAGCTTTATAATAATAAGCTAGCTAAGGTTTATCTATAATTATATATATATTTAGGTAATATCTCTTAGCTAGAGAAAAATTTTCTCTTTTATAAGTAATAAAGCTAGCGCTATAATAAGTTATTAGCTAGCTTATTAGATTATAAGTGCCTATATAAAAATCATTTCCTTCTCTTAATTACTATAGCCTTAAATTATAAAATATAATTTCTTATATAGTAAAGAGGTTCCCTTGCCTTTAACTTCCTAGACTATTTATAAGTAAAAAAGGCATTAGTTTTTATGTTTTTTAGAGTTAAACTCTATAAATTTAAATATACCTCTTATTAGTAATATATTAATTTCTTTCTTATTAAAGGCTTTAAAAGGCATACCCTTAGTAGTAATTTTGCTTTCTTTTCTAAGGGTAATTATAATCTAGAAGTTTTCTTTCTTTTTTATTAATAAAAATATACTTTCTCTTATATAAGTGCCTTTTTTTTATTCCTTCTATATTTTATAAGATCTTAACTACTTTTCTTTTAAAAATACACTATTATAAGCAGTATATTTATTATAGTTTAAGCTAGCTATTATTAGTTCTCCTTCTCTTTCTAGTTTTATCTTTTATTAGTAATAAATTAAGTTAAAACCCTTATTATTATCCCGCTTAGGTTAGCTAATTTTACTATTATTATCTACCTCTCCTTATATTATAAGTTTAGTTATTCCTTACCTATACTTAGAATAAATCTAGTAATAGCTATTAAAATTACTTAGTATAAGCTATTTAAAGATAGAATTACTATTCCCTATAATTATACCCCCTTTTTTTTTTAATTTCTTTTTTTAAAGGTAATAATTTAGGTAAAAACCTTTATTATTATCTCTATTATTAGGGCTAATATCCTTCCTCCCCTTATTATTTCTTAGTCTCTTACTATAGTAATAATAATTTAGGTAAAAACCCTCTTTATTATCTACCTTTAGAGAGCTAAGCTTAGCTTTAACCTTTAATTTATACTTTTTTTATTTACCTTCTTTTTTTAGTTTTATTTATTAATAGAGATAATTTAGGTAAAAACCCTTATTATTATTCTTAATAAAGGGACTAATATTAAGTATCTCTACTTTTTTTATAATATTATTTTTTTCTCTTCCTAAGGGAGTTAAATATTCTTCTCTTTTTAATTCTATCCCTTAATATTAATAATTTAGGTTAAAACCCTTATTATTATTCTTAAGAAAGGAACTAAGTTTAGCTTTCTCTTTTTTTAATAAAGTTAAATTATTTTCTTTTTTCTATTTTATTCTCTATTTTTCTCCTTCTTCTTCCCTACTTTTATAATTAAGGTTAACCCTTTATATCTCTATAGTAAGTATTACTATAGAATACTTCCTTAGGTAGCTTTATTTCCTTAGGGCTTTAATAGCCCTTAAGGTAGTTAGCCTTACTACTAAAGTTTTACTCTTTAAATAAAAACCTAGTAGTTTACCTTTAGTAATAATTACTATAGTTATTTTTACTATTAAGGCTTTACTTTTTAGTTTTTTAACTAAAGAGTTATTCCTAATAATATTTACTAACTTTAGTGTTTAAGTATTATTAATAGGTATTTTATAGGGCTTAATAATAGTACTATAGAAATTAATAAGGCTATTTAGTATATTTATAGTATAGGTTTTCTTTATAGTAGCTAGGAGCTTATAAGGGCTATACTAGCCTTCTTTCTCTTACTATATATATATATTAAACTATAGTAAGAGCTAGTAAACTAGTGTAGTATTAAGTTTATTCTAAGTACCTATAGCTTTCTAGAATTAGTATTTTATAAGGTATTTTTAGGCTTCTTTAGTAGCTTATTATAGTGCTACTACCCTTTAAGCTACTAATAGGCTTAGTAGTAACTCTATTATTATATAAAGGTATATACTAAAAACTAGTAGTATTAGTATAAAGCTATTAAGGCTTATTAAGTTATTAACTACTTTTACTACTATTTAAAGCTATTAATTAGTAGTTAGTATATTACTAACCTTCTCCTTAATAATATTATATACTTATTTTAAAGGAAGGTAATATTTTTTTATTTTATTAATACTATAGTATACCTTTACTAAAACTTTATTAGTATTAATTACTAAAAGGTATACTAAATATTTAAATTTAGTAGAAGTAAAGTTCTTTTTAGTATTACTAGTAATTTAATTTAAAGGGCCTAAATAGGTATTAATTTAGTATTTTTTAAGAGTATTTTATATATTATATACTTTTTACTTTCTTTAGTTAAAGAAGTAAGTAGCTTAGAAAGCTATAATAATATTAATAATATAAAGAATAGGTTATTTATTAATTTATAGAATATTAATAATAATTTTATAGTTAAAGTTAAGGTTATTCTTTAATAAAAATTTAAACCTTTTAAAAGCCTTACTATTAAGTTAGTATTAATAGTATTTATTAGTAAGTTTCCTAATAAGCTTATAGTTTATATTCTTATTAGCTTACTTTAGTAATTTAGCTAGTCTTTAGATTAATAAATAGCTAAATTAATAATAAAGTTATTAAATTTTAGTCTTAAAAAGGTAAAAAGCTATAGCCTTATTAGCTTATAAGGTTTACTATAAATATCTCTATTTTTTAATAACTAAGACTTTTTTATTCCCTTAAATAAGTATATTAATAAGGTTATTAAGCTTAATACCTATACTATTTATATTTATAATATAGTATAAAAATAGGGTTACTAAGCTAAGAATATAAAAGTTAATAGTACTAAAGACTATTAAGAGATAAAGAATATTAAAAGAAATAGCTAAGCTAGCTTTAAAGTTAACTTTATATTGCTTAAAGCCTTTAATTTTAAAATATAGTATTAGCTTTAATAGGGCTTTTACTTATATTAATCTAGCTATAGAAATTCCTATTATACTAATATTAGGGAGAATTCCTTAGAAAACCTCTTTAAAATATTTTTCTTTAAAGATAAAGCATTAGGGAGTAAGAAGGTTAAGTTTAGTATATAGGTTAGTACTAACTAAACTATATTTAAATACCTAATCTTTAAGTAACTATAAGAGTTATAAGCTATTAGAATAATCCCTTTAAAGCTAATTTTTAAGTTTAGTTATAAAGAATTAAGTATATATTATTTAGCTATTATCTTAGTTAAACTACTTATCTTTCTAAAAAGTAAAGAATATATTTACTACCTTCTATATATAGTTATTAGTATTTTTCTACTTTTTTTTATTATTATTATTAATAGAGAAACCTTTAAAAGCTTAAAGAAATACTATAAACTTTTTATCTATAGATATATTTCTATATTTATTGCTCTTTTATTACTTTTTTTTAGCCTTTTATTATTTAATTTTAAAGTAGTTAGTTAATTAATAGCCTTTTTTACTATAAATAAAGTATTTTTAAGGGAACTAAGGTTTTCTATAGTTATATTGCCCTAGATATAAGCCCTATGCCTATCTATAGTGCCTATCTATAAAAAGGGTCTTATTATCTTCCTCTTTTAGTAGTTCTTTTATTATTTATTATAATAATATAATTATCTTATTTATATAAAGGTATTTTCTTAAGTTACTAACTATACCTTTATAGGTAGGTATATAATTAAATATAGTAAGGTAGTATTTAAAGACACTACTAATAGTAATTAGTAGTTATTACTATAATTATATATTTACTAATAAGGAATTAAAGAGGCTATAGTGGATTTTCTTAAGGCTATTAATAAGGATATTTAAGTATTAAAGCTTAGACTTATTAGGGTTCTTACTAATAACCTTTCTTAATATTATATTATTCTACTTAATTTAATAGAATTACTAATTACTTTTAGTTTTAAAGTAAGTTTTAATTTATTAAATAAGCTCTTTATAGGTTAGATTTTTATTAGCTAAGTTATTAAAATAGTATATAAGAGTATTCTCTAATAATATTATAAGGAATGCTTTATTCTATATATTTTATAGAATATTATATTTTCTATATTTATTTATAAAGATATTAACCTTTAGAGTTATAAAGTTATATATTTTATTAGTATACTTATCTTCCTTAGTGTAAATTTTACTAAGCTTACTAAGAATTCTATAAATTTAGTTATTTATAGTCTTACTTTATTAATAAAAAGAGCTTTATAAAGGCATAGGGTTATTAGGGTGTAAGAATTTTAGGTACTATTTTCTAGGGGGTTTATAGAAGTCCTTTAGATATTAATTATTATAATAAGGTGTATTTATATTATATAGGGAAGGATACTATTATTACTAGGTAGAGTAAAGGTTTTAGTTAGGGTTTAATAGTATATTCTTATTACTATACCTTTAGGGAGAGTTAGGGGTTTATTATAGTCTTCTTTAAAGTCTTTAGAATTAGCTAACTACTAGTAGAGTTAAATAGTAAAATAATAAGTAGTTAAGTAATATTATTTTAATTTTTAGTGCTAGGAATAGTATTATAATTTACTTCTTAGTATACTTAAAAAGCTTATAAAGATTTAGTATAATAAACTCCCTAGTGCCTTTATTAAGTAGAATTCTATATTCTTATAAAAGGTCCCTTAGGCTACTTTAAATATATATTCTAATTTTCTTAAAGTATTTAAAAGTTTAATTATAAAAATTATCTTAAAAGTTCTTAAGGAGTTCTTTTTCTCTTTAGCCTTACTCTTTATAGTACTAAATAATATAGGCTATATAGTTATTTAGTGTAATTATTAATACTATTACTAAGTTAGGGTTTTTAAATATACCTTCTTATTTTAGTAAAATAGTACTATTAAATAGGCATAGCCTTCTTAGTAGTAAATCCTTTATTAGGTAAATTAAGCTAATAGTTAATAAAGCTCTCTCTCTTTCTAAACTTTAGTTTCTAATTATTTCTTATATTTTATCTTCTATTTATAATAAAGCTATATTATTATTAGTAGTTTAGCCTAGCCTAGTTTATTTTCTTTATAATAAATAGAAAAGGTATTTAGGTCTAGAATATAAAGCTATTCTTTTTAATAAAGTCTAGCTATACTTTTATTATTATAAAGCTACCTTCCTTAGTATAAAAACAGTGGTCTTAAATACTATAGAAGTTATTTCTTTTTTATTAGGAAATACCTTATAAATTTATAGTTAATAGTAACTACTAATTAGTGTTAGTATAACCTTAGAAAGGTTATAAAATAATAAATAAAGTATTAGTATAAAAAGGGTTATAAATATAATATATTAGTATTAATAATAATAAAGCTAAAAAAGCTAGACTAAGGAAGGTAGCGTTATATATAGAGTTTTCTACTAGCATTAGGGTTAGTAAGTCTAATTATGCAATGCGCCTAATTAGCATCTGTGAATCGGGCCTTCCTAAGGTTATGCCGTTCCACTGAGGTTGTGCCGTTGAGGGCAATTCTAACATAAATAGTATATCTTTAGAGTAAATTTATTTATATACTAATACTAAAAGAATTTTAAAAATATATATTATATTTTATTTAAATACCCTTACTATAATTATTTATACTTAGTTATCCCTAAAAAGGTATTATTATAAAAGTACTATAATATTTATTTAGCCCTTAATAACTTATATTTAGCTACTACCCTTACTTATTAGCTACTTTATATAGGCTACTTTATATAATATACTCTTACTTTTTATTTATAAAACTACTAAGCTAAAGAAAATAAATATATATTAATAAAAAGCTAAATTTACTAAGCTACTAAAGTAAAAGGTATTTAGAATAATATATAAAAGAATAATATTAAAGAATAAAGCATTATAATAAATATATATAAATATACTATAGAAATAATATAAAAGTAAAATAATAATAATATAGATATTCTTATTATTTAATTTACTTTAAGTTAAAAAAAGAAAAATAAAAATAAAAATAAAATAAAAAATAATTCTACTATAGCCCTTTATTACTCTTAAGCTAATACTTTATAACCCTTTAGCTACCTCTTTCTTTCCCTTTATTTTCTTTATTACTATTATTATTATTATTATTATTATTAGCTACTTTTTTATTATTACTATTATTATTATTTAAATAGTATAGGCCTTTTTAGCTTAAAGTATAGCTACTATAAGTATAAGCTACTTTTACTTCTTTTTTTTTAATTTATTTACCTTCTTTAAAGTATTAATATATTACCTTAGTAAGAAAAGTAGCTTTTATTATTATATTTTATTTAAAGTAAGCTTAATATTAAGCCTAGCTATAGCTTTCCCTTTTTTCTTTATAATAATAAACTACTTTAACTTTTTTTAAAGCTTATTATATTATTTATTTTATATTATAATATTAGCTACTAAAGTAATATTAAGCTAAATATAAAGTAAACTTATATTAATGTTTTTATTATTTATATACTATTACTATATATAAATAAATTCCTTTATATTATTATAATATAAAGGCTAATTTTTAATTTATAACCTTAGTTTAAAAACTATAATAGTATTAAAATAAAACTAATAAAAACTTACTTAATAGTAAAATTAATAAACTTTAGTATACTTATAATATATTATACTAAAACCTTCTATAAATTAATACTAATTATAGCTTAACTTTAAAATAAGCACTTACCTTATTAATTATAGTATTACTAGCTAATATCTTTACTTTTTATAAAATATAAACTATAAGAATACTCTTTAGGCTTTTTAAACTAAAGCTAGGTTAGTAATAAGTTTAAAGTAAGAAAGAGAATATATTTATATTAAGCTATAAAGTTAAAGATTTTTATATTATTATTTATAATAAGTTAGAACCTATAAATAAAATTACTATAAACCTATAATAAATAATACTAATATTAATAGTACTATAGATATAATAAAGGGGGAATTACTTATAATTTTTATAATATATAAAGAAAAAGAAAAAAGGCTAAAAAAGGGGGGAAAAGGCCTTTATATAATAAAAAAACAAAACCCCTTAGTTACTAATTTACTATTTTAATATATACTATAAAAAAATATTTAATATAACTAATTAATGTAAATTAATATAACTTACTTTATAAGTAATATAAAATCTAATTACTATTATTATAATTATAAAGTAAACCCTAATTTTTTAAGTTAATATAAAAGTAAAGCTATTATAAAATTAATAATATTATTATTAATAACTACCCTTAATATATAAAGGCTACTTACTAAGCTAATATAGCCTTTTTAGCTCTTTAGAAAATTATTGTTTTATTATTAATAAGGAATTTCTTTTTTTTAATATTAGTAGAATTTAATTTTTTTAATGCTAATATTAAGTTAACTATACCTAAATTAATATTATAATACCTCTAACTTTTTTATATATTTATATACTTTACTATAATTATTATAAGCTTTACTTAGTAATAGTATACTATTTATATATACTATAGAACTACTCTAGAACTACTATACTTTTAGCCTAATAGCACTAAGGTTACTATATAGATTTTCCCCTCTATACTAGGGTTTTTTCTATGTAAATTAGATAGAAAAGATTCTAGACATTAGGGCCTAGCCCTAACTAGCGTAATTTAATAATAATAATAACTTATTTAAAATAATTTATAAAAATACTATAAAATATATTTATACTAAATATTAAATAAATAATAATATAAATATTAATTTTTATTTTTAATTAATTTTATTTATAATATATAAGAATTTTAAAATATAGTATATAAAAAGTAAATTTTAAGGTATATTATTAAATAATTAAATATTTAATTAAATAATATATATATTTTATATATAAAATATTTTTTATAATATTTAAAGACTAAGGCATTTATATATATTTATTATAGTATTTTATATATAAAATTTAAATAGAATATAAGTATTTAAAATCTAATATAAAAAAGGTACCTAGGTAAAAGCAAAAATGTTCGGAATTACCTACGACCCACTGTAAGCTATAAAGTTAAGGATTTTTATATTATTATTTATAATAAATTAAAACCTATAAATAAAATTACTATAAACTTATAATAAATAAAACTAATATTAATAGCACTATAAGCTTAATAAAAAAGGAATTATTTATAATTTTTATAATATATAAAGAAAAAGAAAAAAAGCTAAAAAAAAAGAGAAAAAAGCCTTTATATAATAAAAAAGAAAACCCCTTTTTAGTTACTAATTTATTATTTTAATATATACTATAAAAACGCATTTAATATAATTAATTAATATAAGTTTATATAACTTATATTATTAGTAATATAGGCCTTAACTATTACTATAGTAGCTATAAAGTAAACTTTAATTTTTTTAATTAATATAAAAGTAAAGCTATTATAAAATTAAAAATATTATTATTAGTAATTATATTTAGTATATAAAAGCTACTTATTAATTTAATATAATACTCTTTACCCTTTATAAGATTATTTTTTTACTATTAATAAAGATTTTTATTTTTTTTATACTAATAAAAATTAATTTTCTTTAATATTAATTTTAAGTTAATTATACTTCAGCTAATATTATAATACCTTTAATACTTTTTTATATATTTATATACTTTACTATAACTATTATAGGCTTTACTTAGTAGTAATACATTATTTATATATACTATAGAATAACCTTAAGATTACTATAGTTCTAGCCTAGCTATAATAAGATTACTATATAGGTTTTTCTCTTTATATTAGGGTTTTTTCTATATAGATTAGATAGAAGAGATTCTAGATGTTAGGGCCTAGCCCTAACTAGCGTAATTTAAATAATAATACCCTTTTAAGCCTATAGTAGCTAATTATAAACCTAACTTTTAATAATAAAAAAAATTTTATATCTTTATAAAAACCTATTTAAATATAAATTAATAGCTTTTATTAAAATAAAAATAAAGAAAATTAAGTTTTAAGTATTTTTATTTAAATAGTATATCTTTAAAGTAAATTTACTTATAAATTAATACTAAAAGAATTTTTAAAATATATACTATATTTTACTTAACTACCTTTATTATAATTATTTATACTTAGTTACCTTTAGAAAGGTATTATTATAAAACTATTATAATATTTACTTAGCTTTTAATAATTTATATATAGCTATTACTTTTACTTACTAGCTACTTTATATAAGCTACTTTTTATAGTATATTTTTATTTTTTATTTATAAAACTATTAAGTAAAAGAAAATAAATATATATTAATAAAGAGCTAAGCTTACTAAGCTACTAAGGTAAAAAGCACTTAAAATAATATATAAAGGAATAATATTAAGTAATAAAGCTATATATTAAATATATATAAATATATTATAAAAATAGTATAAAAATAAAATAATGATAATATAAGTATTTATATTATTTCATATACTTTAAATTAAAAAAAAATATAATCTTACTATAGCTTTTTAATAGCCCTAGGCTAATACTTTATAACCCTTTAGCTACAGTGAGATGCAGATAATTTTCGTACCAAGGCAAGTATCGCAAATTTAGCTAGTTAATAGGTAAATTAAAAATTAACCCTAGTTTTTTCTTCTTTATAAGATTTAGTACTTGCCTTTATACGAAAATTATCTGCATCTCACTGTACCTTTTCCTCCCTTTTTATTTTATTTACTATTATTATTATTATTACTATCAATACTTTTTCTACTATTATTACTATTATTATTTTAATAATATAGGCCTTTTTAGCCTAAAGTATAGCTATTATAAATATAAGCTACTTTTATTTCTTTTTTATTTTTTTTTAAAGTATTAATATATTACTTTAGTAAAAAAATAGCTTTTTTTACTATACTTTTTTTAAAATAAATTTAATATTAAGCTTAGCTATATTTTTCCCTTTTTTTTTAATAATAATAATTTACCTTAATAGTTTTTTTAAGTTTATTATACTATTTATTTTATATTATAATATTAGCTACTAAAGTAGTACTAAGCTAAAAGTAAAGTAAACTTATATTAACTTTTTTATTATTTTTATATTATTATTATATATAAATAAATTACTTTATATTATTATAATATAAAAGCTAATTTTTAATTTATAACCTTAATTAAAAACTATAATAATACTAAAGTAAAATTAATAAAAACTTACTTAATAATAGAATTAATAAACAAAAATATACTTAAAATATATTATATTAAAATTATTTATAAGTTAGTACTAAGTATAGCTAAACTTTAAAATAAGTACGTACCTTACTAATTATAATATTATTAGCTAATATTTTTACTTTTTATAAAGTATAAATAATAAAATTATTTTCTAAGCTTTTTAAACTAAAGCTAAGTTAATAGTAAAATTAAAGTAAAAAATAAATATACTTATATTAAGCTTTAAAGTTATAGATTTTTATATTATTATTTATAATAAATTAAAACCTATAAATAAAACTACTATAAACTTATAATAAATAGTAATAATATTAATAATACTATAAAAGTAATAAAGAGAGAATTACTTATACTTTTTATAATATATATAGAAAAAAAAGGCTAACTAAAGAGAGAAAAAGGCCTTTATATAATAAAAAAAAACTCTTCTTTAGTTATTAATCCACTATTTTAATATATACTATAAGAAATATAATTAATATAACTAATTAATATAAATTAATATAACTTATATTAATTATAATATAAACCTTAATTACTATTATAATAGCTATAAAGTAAACTTTAATTTTCCTAATTTATATAAAAGTAAAGCTATTATAAAATTAATAATATTATTATAAATAATTATATTTAGTATATAGAGGCTATTTACTAATTTAATATAATACTCTTTACTTTATATAAAATTATTTTTTTATTATTAATATAAATTTATTATTCTTTTAATATTAATAAAAAATAGTTTCTTTAATACTAATAAAATTTAATTTTCTTTAATATTAATACTAAGCTAACTATACTTAAGCTAATACCTTAATAGCCTTAATACTCTTTTAATATATATATATATACTTTACTATAATTATTTTAAGTATTATTTAATAGTAATACACTATTTATAAATACTATAAAATAACCCTAGAATTACTATAGTCCTAGCCTAACTATAATAAGGTTATAATATAGGTTTTTCTCTTTATACTAGGGTTTTTTCTCTGTAGATTAAATAGAAGAGGTTCTAAATATTAGGGTCCTAGCCCTAACTAGCGTAATTTAATAATAATAATTAATAAACCTAGCTTAGCTACTTTAAAAAGGATCTAAATTTAAATTTTATTTATTTCCTTAATAAATACACTACAAAAGCTAAACTTATTATTAGCCTTAATTATATATAATAGAAATAATAGTTATAATATAAATATATAATCTTTAGGCTATATTTACGTAACTTCTATATAGAGGTTTAGTATTAGGTATCCTACTCATAATGCAGTTCTCCCAAGGTTTCGTGGTCTCCTAAGTGGAACACTACATAGCCGCGAATAGCAATGCTCTGCCTATTTAGCCCTAGCTTATGCAAACGATGATTCATTCAAAACTTGTCATTTATCTTTAATCCGAGGAGCTTAGCAGAGACAAGCATTTTGTCTCATCTTATCTTTTACTCTAAATAGAATCACAATCGAATCGATGCCTCAAAGAAATAGCCCTCGCCAAGTGCACAGGCTTGCATCTGCAGCATCAAGATGTGTGAATGAGGTAGGCGAAGCTGTGAAAAACACCGAGTTTTAGGTTCATTATATTTAACGAAGTATCTTTCTTCAGTCAACAGTCTACGCGAAATGTATTATAGCAGACTATAATGCTGTAGAAAAGGGAAAGTGTACTCAAGAGTTCACAAAACTCAAGGATTGCTATCTGGTGAGCTTATATAATATTATTTATAATCAATAAAAGCTTGACTAATTGTGTATATAGAAATGGTTGTCTAAAAAATAAAGAGTTAATCTCTAAGTACTCCTCCTTAAATTGTAGTAAAGGTCACTTTTATTTAACGTTCATGAAGTAATTATTTTATCAACACTAAACTTTTATTGAGATGTGAATCTAGTGTATGCTAGGCGCAGTCCCAAAATCATTAAAATCTTAGCAATCGGAGCAAAAATGTAGCTTGCTGCACCTCCTGCTTCTCTTCTGCAATCAGTTGCGCGGTTTGTGTTCCAGTCGGAACTGGTTCAAGAGATCGCCGCAAGGTCTTTTCGATCATACTGGACTGGGAGGTCAAGGCTTGGACCAAACCAATGTCATCGGGATCGGAAAGAACTTGATACTCCATCTTTACATCGTCCGTAGCCTGAAGGCCTGCTTTTTTGCGCAGTCTTTGAACGCGATTTATGATCTCGCGTGCCAAACCTTCCTGAGCTAACTCGGGATAAATCTCTGAATCGAGAATTGTCAGAACTTCGTTATCCGAGTTGACTTCCAAATTTCTGGATGTCGTATCCTCGCGCAGTCCCCGTCGCACTACTAGATCTCCGGCCTCCAGCAGGATGCCATCCACAAGGATTTTTCCAGTCTGCAAATACTCCTGAACTTGATCGGTGCTCAAGCTCGGTAAGGCTCTTTTCACGCGAGCCATGTCTTTCCTCAGCTTCTTGCCAAGTACGGGCCAGTCCGCCGTTACGCTCAACTGAACGTTATAGCTGGCCTCATCGCTAGAAAGCACGAGATCTCGAATGTTGAGCTCCTCAGTAATATACTTCTCCAGCGAGCTCACATCTTTTAAATATTGTGCATCATGATGTATAACAATCAAAGTCTTCAGTGGCGTCTTCAGACCAATGCTTCGTCTCTCTCTTGAAACACGAGCTAAGTCAATAACCTTTTGCATTCTGGCAACTCTTCTCTCAACTTCAGAGTTAAACAATTCTTTTCTAACCTCCGGAAAAGGTAGGAAATGAACACAACGGGGATCCTGCGCCTGAAGGATCTTTGGAATATGGGCCAGCAACTTGAGATAAATGGTGTCTGAAAGAAATGGCGTAAATGGAGCAAGACCGCGGCAGAGAGTATACAGTACTTCAAACAAAGCGTTTAATGCGTGTTGCGTGTCATGGAGCCCGTTTTCTCCTTTGAGTCGTCGACGATTAAACCGAATGTACCAATTGGTTGTGTTGTCAATGAGTTCGAGAAGTCGTGGCACAACCGTGTACAGTCGATATTCTGGAACAAAGTCAACAAAATGCAGGTTATCAGAAAATGCGGTTACCTTACCTCGCATCTCCGCATTAACGAATTCTAGAAGACTCTGACAACTTGCCAAAATCCAGCGGTCCATGACATTCTCGTTGGTTGATTCCATGTCTGGATTCCACATGTAGTCGACTCCTTCCGTCTTCTTTAGCAAAGCGGTTTGGCCCTCGAAGAACTTGTAACTGTTCCACAGTGGCAGAAGAACTTTCTGCACTACTTCTTTAACACCAGATTCCTTGAATCTTAGCGGCTCAGCTCTGACAACGGGAGAATTGATCAGGTAGAGTCGAAGAGCATCGGAGCCATACTTGTCCATTACAATGGCAGGATCGGGATAGTTTTTTAGCCTTTTGGACATCTTCTTGCCGTCTTCTGCCAGAACAATCCCGTTTACAACACAATTCTGAAACGGCGAACGTCCAAACAAATGTGTTCCCAGGACAAGAAGTGTGTAAAACCAGCCCCTCGTTTGGTCGAGGCCTTCAGCGATAAAGTCGCCGGGAAAAGAATTTTTGAATTTTTCAACGTTTTCAAACGGGTAATGTTGACTGGCATACGGCATGCTGCCCGATTCAAACCAACAGTCGAAAACTTCATCCACTCTTTTAAGAGTTCCTTTACCTTTTTTGCTTGGAATAGTGATATGATCGACCTTGTCCCTATGGATGTCATGGAGCTCGCCTTGGAAGCCGCTGAGTTCCCGCAGTTCTGCCACACTGCCAATGCAAATTCGTTCCTCCAGATCGTCGCTGACCCAGAGAGGAATTGGTGTACCCCAGTAGCGATTTCTGCCGACGTTCCAATCCCTAGCATTTTTTATCCAACTAGCAAACCGACGCTCCTTTACGAAAGATGGCACCCAGTGTGATCCTTCAATGTTGCTTAGCATGTCTGGAATGATCTCCGGAATCCTGATGAACCAGGAAGGCATCGCACGGTAAATAAGTGGAGTATCTGATCTTGGACACATGGGGTAGGAGTGGCGCAACTGTGACTCGACTACCAGACGGTCTGTTGCTTTCAAGTATTTTATGATGTGTTTATCCGCTTCTTTCACGTGCAGGCCCGCGAAATCTGAGACCTTGGACGTGAAATGTCCGGTGTCGTTCAGTGGATCGGGAGGCGGACGTTTGTCGTTGATGACCCCTGCAGCCACAGCCACATTGTAATCTTCTTCACCAAACGCAGGCGCCTGATGCACAATTCCAGTACCGCTGTCTGCTGTGACATATGTTCCGTTCAGGACTTGAAAGCCATAGTCCTTAAATTCGTCATAAAAGTAGTCGAAAAGCGGTTTGTATCGCCAGCCAAGCATGTCTTTGCCTTTCACATTTCCAATTCGAGAAAATTTTGCCTTTTTTGGGTCTTTGTATAATGTGGACAGAAGCTGCTCAAGAAGAATGAAAATTTTGCCAGATTGTTCATCATGAATTTTAATATAGTCGAATTCGGGATGTACGGCAAGGCCTGTATGAGAAGGTAAAGTCCAAGGTGTGGTCGTCCATGCCAGTAGATGAACATTGGGGTCGTCCAAGAGAGGGAACGACACTACTATCGCTGGATCGGTCACATCTTGATAGTTTTGGTTGGCTTCAAAATTGCTCAGTGCAGTTGTGAGTACAGTTGAGTAAGGCATCACTCGATGCCCTTGGTAGACCTGTCCCTTGTCGAAAAGCTGCTTAAAAACCCACCATAGTGATTCCATAAATTTGGGATCCATGGTCTGGAAGATTCCGTCAGTATTTCAGAGATCTGGCTGGGTGACATCGCTTTCTCACCTTGTAATCATTGTCGAAATCTATCCAGCGACCAAGACGCTCAATGGTTGACCGCCATTCAGAAGCATAACGCATGACAATCGCCCGGCATTCTTCGTTGTACTTCTCGATTCCAAACTTGGTCACTGCTGCTTTGCCCGATATGCCAAGCTTCTTGTCAATCTCGTGCTCGATTGGCAAACCGTGAGTGTCCCAGCCGAAGCGACGTTCGACATGGTAACCCTTCATCGACCAATATCTAGGAATTATATCTTTAATGGTTGATGCCAGCAAGTGTCCATAGTGAGGAAGGCCTGTTGCAAAGGGTGGGCCATCGTAAAACGTGTAAAGAGGGCAGCCATTGGACAGTTCGAGCTTCATATAATATTTGAATTCTTAGAAAAGGCGATTTTCAAGATTGAAACTGAGGAGAGTCCGCACTTTGACATACCTGGCGATGGAACGCATCAATGGAGCGCCACCTCTCGATAGTAGCTACCTCCTCTTTCGAAAAGTCTATCGACATCGCTTCTGAGCCTGAAAACACCTGTTTGTGCTTGGTTTTTCGGGCCAGGGGTGATTGCCGGCGGCTCGATGCAAAGGAAGCTTTTGAAAGAAGTGACGCGACAGTGGCTGGCGACTCTGAAGTCAAATAACATTGAAACTCCTGTCCTTTAGCGAAAATCAAAAAGTTATGTGAAGAGAGTGGTGCGTCGTGAGTGTGAGTCAAGGTGGGGGAGGGAGAGGGGTCCTGACTCAAGGTGGGGGGGGGGGCCTGTTCAAAAGACGATGGCGGTAGTACACGTCCAAGAGAAAGGAAATTCAGTCAAGGATTATCCCGAAACGCCTATCCGTCATGATTAACGAGCTGTAGTAGTTGATTATCGGGACAGTCAGGAAGCCCGTCGCTTCCCCTTTTGGTTTGACCATGGTGTTGTATACTGCTTATTGAGCAGGGGTAGTGGCAGTGCTAAGCGCTATACGGGAACGTGGATTGGAAATTGGAACGAGGTGGTGGTGGTTGACGTCGTGCCCAGTCTGCACTGCACCACCGCGTGGAAGGCAAATGGGCCGCCAAATCCTGGGACCTTCAAAGTCCGGCAGGAGCTTAGCATAACGAACAAGTCTTTTACAGGGCCTTCCCAGAACTCAATATTTGAATCAGGTCTCACAATTGGATTCCCGTCTCATCATGTCCTTTTTGTTCGGTAGAGCACGATCCCGAGCAACGGCAGATCTGCCAAGGCAAGCACGAGAGCACATAGTGCGACTAGAGGGCCCTAACGCTGCTGTGAAGGTAATTCAGATCTTCCCATGCTTCAATGCTTCGTTTGCTGTCTTCTTAAAGTCTTCCGCGCGCTGATTTTTGCAGGCAGAAGAGCTCGCGCGCGTTCTGGGCCAAATGAAAGTGGTGTTACAGGGAACCCAAGGCAAGTTTGCACTGCCCTCTAGAATGTGAAAACCAGTAATGCAGCTTCTGACCAAGGACATAGAAACCGACAGCTCCCCTGAACAAATATACCAACTCGTCACAGGCCTCATAGATGAGGATCTTTTGTTCTTGCTGGCAGTCAATCTCTTTCGCTTACCATTTGAATCTCGAAAAGATACCCAGGTCATATTCTCGTATGTGTTCCGGTTTCGTCCTGCGTCTGCTGCTCCGAAAAGCGACCCGATTGCTTTATCCTATGTTGTTTGCAATAGACCACAGGTTCTGGTTGAACTGTGCAGGGCGTATGACCACAAAGAGAGCGCTATGCCGGCTGGATCTGTGCTACGAGAACTACTCAAAAATGAAGCTGCTGCGGCAGTGATTCTCTACGATGACGATGATGAGCCTGGATCAAGTGCGAAAGGTCTGAACGCCATTGATCGAGAACGACCGCAAAGTGGAAGAGGCGTCTTCTGGAGGTTCTTTGATTGGATTGACAAGAGTTCGTTTGAGGTAGCAGCTGATGCTTTTACTACCTTCAGGGTGAGCTTTTTACCGACTGTTCAACTGAGGATATCTTGCTGATACTTTGGATAGGAGCTCTTAACGAGACACAAGGACCTTGTTCCACGATATCTTTCCGTGAACTTCGACATTTTTTTCGAGAAATATAACAGCACTTTAGTTCAGTCCAGCAGTTATGTCACCAAGCGCCAATCTATCAAACTCCTGGGAGAAATCTTACTTGATCGCTCCAACTATAGCGTGATGACAGCATACGTTGATCGTGGAGACCACTTAAAAATATGCATGAATCTGCTCCGCGATGATCGCAAAATGGTTCAGTACGAAGGATTCCACGTTTTCAAAGTATTCGTTGCGAATCCTCATAAATCTCCCGCAGTGCAGAAAATTCTCATTATGAACCGCGACAAGCTGCTGGCGTTCCTGTCGCACTTTCTCGAAGATCGAACCGATGACGAACAATTCATCGATGAACGAGAGTTTCTCATTAAGCAGATACGAAACATGCCACCCATTCCAGTGCAGGCGCAGGGATAAATCGGAACGTCCATCTAGTCCTGGCCCATGAGAAGACAAGACATGATCAAATTCGTATGAACGAATCTATAGAAGTTGTTTTACAATTGAAAATAGAATCTCCTTAAGAAGCAAAATTTCCCACGAGCTTTTGGTGTTGTCATTGTGCAGCTGCAACATTCTCGTTTTTTTTTTCGGGGGGGGGGGGGGGGGGAAGGGGATAATCGAAGACCACTGATTAAAAAAGTCCCTGAGCAGCGTCACAAAACGTGATACTCGCTTACTCGAATCAGAGGTAGCTTGCTGAAATGGACGATTCAACGCCGATTAATTGCAGTTTCTTACTTCGCTAGTCATTCGATCTCCCTTCATGGTTCATAAGAGTTCCTCAAAAGCTTTGCATTTTTTCTGCATATAATAATAAGCTCTTGAAGAACGAGTCATTACCCCTCGATTCTAAAATAAAATATTCCGGATGCTGTTGATTCTACGCGTTTATCGTTGTCTGGACAATAGTACATTAACGCTTTCACGAGCGTTATGTGTTGTCCATACACTGTCTGTACCGCCTCGCCTCCATTCATCGCCTGTCAAGTAGTCGCCTCCACATCTGCCAGTATCGCCCAAGATAACCTCCAGATCTCGCTTCTGAGAACTGAGCCAATTTTTAATGAAATTCGTGGGATCTTCACTCAAAGACGTAAAAAAAGAGTGCTTAGCTTTCGATACCGCTGTAGCTTGGGTTAAGCGAGCCAATTGTTCATCGAGTGAACTGATGTCTTTAAGCATGGCGGCGTACTCAGGGTTATTTACGAGAGGTGGTAGTGAAGTGCGTAACGGATCGTCAACCCAAACTTGAACGTCATAGATGGTCGCTTCAGGATTTTTATGGAAATCTTCATCTACTCGAATAGTATAAGGTAGACTGATTGGTGGTAGCGGACGAAGATGCTGGGCGACATATTCATTGAGCATTGGGATGTAACCGATGTCGCCTCTCCCGATGACCTGAAGGAAAAATTACTGAGCTATCCATAGTATTACTTCAAGGGTGACAAACCTTTTTAAGGAGTTCATCGCAACGAAAATTACGCTTCTCCTCATCTTCTTGAAGATTCCAGATTCTGATATATTCCCAGAGCCCGGTGACCGCCTGTTGTTGAGTCGCTTCCGTCATATCGAGAACTTCCGCCAATTCAGGGCTGAGTTCGTAACGTTCAGGAACGTTATACCGATGCAGATTTATGATGATATTTACATTTTCGTCCCCATTCCTCTTGAATGTGAACTCATCAAAATCGGAGGCAGGACTGAGTGCAGTACTTGCGCTTTTTGACAACAGGTCTGGGTTTTTCCATTCAACTACCTGCTCTGCACCATTTCCGTGTCGTGGATGATCAAAATCCACCGTTAATGCTCTGAAAAAATGTGAAAACCGATACTTAGTCGAGCGTGGGTCCGAATTTTGAGGTGGCCTGTCCCGGACATGACTCTTGTCTTGCGAATCTTCGCCCCTCGTAAAAGAAAAGGTAGAGCCTGCCTTTCTTCCATAAATAGGTGATGCTGGGCCAGAAATCTCCTCTGCATCTAGCAAACAACCTTGAATTTTGACTCGATATGAGGCCGCCATGTTGGGCGTGAAATCAAAGGCATCGACATTAAGTCCCTGGACTTGCCACGCTTGATCTTCTACGCTGTTACTAATCCAGATTCGAAGTGTTTTAGAAAGCTAGTAGCCTATTAGCCGCGCCGAAAAAAAGTTGGAGGATGCATATTCGTCTGCTGTCCGGATTCGAGGTAGACCTGCTACCTACTTTATGGAAACTTCGGTTTGTCGCATCACATAAATCGAGCCGTTTTCGAGTCGAGATGGCGTCCAATGTTTTCTCGACGTCTCTCAGTACTTTGTACCGCTGTACTGCGCTGGGATCAATAATGCTTTCCTCCACGCCGTCGGGAATATTCTTGTCAGTAGGCTTGCGGCTGCGACGTCTCGCAAGTTCGTTGGCATGAGCTTGGGCCTGTTGTTGCTGCGCAATCTGAGCTTGAGTTAATGGCACAGACGGATGAGGGCCTGAAGACATCATGGGGCCTGGACGATGTTAGAGCCGATCAATTGAACGCGACGAAATCGTCTAGGGAGTTATACCAATACCACCGCGACGCTGATTGACGCCGTGAGGAGATCTTTGAGGCATTGGCTGAGCGAAGGTACGATACTGCGGTTGCATCGTGTCGAGAATCGCGTACCAAAAGTGTACACATAAAGCGGCCGTGATTGGTGATGGTAAGTATGAATATGACGGGCGCGTCACGTAGAGGGGCGCCGGGTTGGACAAGGCACTTCGGGACACAGCAGTCACGTGGTTGCCATTTCCATTTCGTTAAAGAGGTAACGAGGCTACAGAACAACCCTTTGAGTGCTACGGCGCGGTCCGGGTCACGATACCCGCATCTGCGCAGTCATAAAACAGTTAGTTCATTATAATATTAGCTTGAGTATAGCATAGCTCTTAATCGTATAAATGGGTGCAAAACTTAAAAGAGTATAGCTTTAATACAAAAGCTAGATATAACGCACTTAGCTTATAAAAAAAATAGCTTTAAGCTACTCTTTTTATATAATTACTTATTTTTTTACTTTTTACTTGTTTAATTAAATACTTAGCTTGTTTTAAGCTTTATTAAATTAATTAAGCTATTATAATTAGTATTAAGTTAGTTTTAATATAAAATTAAGTCATATTTATATTAATATTTTTACTAAAAGGATATAAATTTTAAAAATTTAAAATATAATATAATATTTTTATCTCGCTATAAAACTAATTAATTACTATATTATTATTACTTTAGAAAAAGGGTTTTACTTATTTAAATAAAGGTTTTTTACTAAAATATATATTTAAAGTATATTATATTAATACTTAAGTAAATTAAAGTTAGTTTAATATTACTACTAAAGTAAGTTATATACCTTTAGTATTATAATATTACTTTATAACATTAACCCTTTAAAAAAAGTATAAACTATAAAGCTATTTATAAGCTAAGCAAAGCTAGCTTTATATTAGTAATAATATTAATTTAAAGAAAAGAGAAGTATATATACTAATTAAAAATAGCAGAGTTTTATAGCATTATCCATATTAAATGAAGGTTAAGTTAAAACTCTGTAGCACAGTAGTTAAGCGCCGTGGAAAACCTCGTTACTTTTCTTATATAAGTAAGAATTATAAGGAAGGCTTAAAACCTATATAGAGCGGTCTTTTCCTTAGTAAATTAGCACTAAGAAAAAGACTAAACCCTAATTAACTAGAAAAGTAGGGCGGTCTAGCTAGCTAAGTGCTTAACAATGCATTATATTATGCTAAAAAATAAATAAATAGTATAAGTAGAGAGGTTTTATAACTCTTTAAAGCTTGTATTCTATATTTACACAACCTTTACTATCTAATGCGTAATTGTCTTCCTTATAAATTAAAGCAGTAAGATATAAGCAGAACCTAGCGCAGTATAATAGTGTTATATACGCGCTTCAGGCAACGGAAACAGACCCAAAAAGTGGATCATGTCACGAGCGGGTTGTGGTCAGTTCGTTGTCAAAAGCGAACGAGAGCTTGTTGAGCGACTGGCGACCTCCCTTCCGTCTGCATGGCTTGACTTGCGCAAATCGAATAGCCATCGATATTACCAGAATCTCTTGTCACTCCATCAATCACCTGATTACATCTGTCTTTGTTCTTTACCTTCATCTAGACTTTTCCATCTCCAACCAATGGTCCTAATAGGCTTGAACAACCTCGTTTGCTTACCCCGCAAACTTCATCTACATTCCGCGGGCTTCAATTCCTATCGAATTTAGCGGTTTGTAAACACATTGGCTACTGACGTTGCTAACTGGCAGTTCGAATTGAAACGAATTTTCTCCCCAGAATGACCCATTTCTCTCGTCGATACGCTACCGCATCCCCTGTATTGATGGTTCCAACACAGCCTTACTACCAAACTCAGCTTTCTGCAGGGACTTTTGGGCGCTATCACTCTGTTCATATGAATCATAAAATTACGACCGAAACTCCAATGCTGCCTAGTTCAGTGCGATCGGCAGGTAGAAAACGATCTCTTGCCGAGGCATCAACCAACCTTGAGCCCGATGTAAACCCTACACTCGCCGTCGACTCTCTGGAGGATTGGGCTAATGGGGTCGGGATGGTCTTGATCCGATCTGCGAATACTCACTCCGCCGATGCCAGCAAGCAACCGGATAGCTTCATGCACCGAAGTTCAGATTTAAATCAGAAAGTTGAGCAAGATAATCAAATATATCGACCCGAACTACGCAGTCACAAGTCACAACGACTAGACCAGACAACTCAAAAAACATCACCTCCTTGTAGCACACTGCACCAGCCACCACGCAAGTCTTCGCAAGAGAGTATTCCAAGCGCAATTTGCCATGACGCACTGGCCATCGACAACTTGACCATCCACCTTGGTATTGGCTGGAGGCGTATTAGTGGTGACGAGCACATTCAAGCCGCTGCACGAGGCTGGGCGCGGTTCATTGAAAACAACTTTGGACTTGCCAGAGTCCGCATCTGTTTGGAAAGCAAGAGTCTTCAATCATATCTTATTCAAGCGTCGAATGGTTACTTTCTTTTCGCCGAGAACCTGCGTCAGGGCAGAATGGTCAGTCCGACAGCTGAAGGGGCGATCAAAAATCTGCAGTTTTCGCCCCCTATATTTGAAGGTCCAGAACTAGCGTTCTTGGCCGTTGGAGGCAACGAATGTGTTGACACGTTTGCTGATGCTGCAATGGTTTTAGACTCGTGAACTTCACAGCCGCCGCTTGCATGATTATGAAGTATTGGCAAATGGCGAACTCATCAAGCGTGAGCAGCTGAACCAACTACAAAGAATGCGCAATGTAGATTTAGCAATTTAGGTTGAGTCTTTGAATTTTTCGTGATTCTGAGTTCTTTGTGTCGACGATTAGTCAGTCCGCCTGTGCTTCTAATCGGATGGATGTTCCATTTCCCATGAGCAACTGATACAGGTCAGATGTATAGTGGGTGGCGTGAATTGTCGCAGTCAGGCATCTTCTGTAATGGCCGAGATGGATCGGCTCCAGGACAAGATTCAGTAACAACTCGTAGCTGGCCAGCAGACTCTAGATAATGCGCGAGGAGACTAGCGCCAGGCAAGTTGTAATGACCAAAGACGCTGGGGACAAATTCGTTGTGCACGCCTCTGGTTGCACGGCAGAACGCGCGTTGTATGTGCGTCATTAGGTAAGGCAACTAACTGCTGGTCGGCACTTCGTTCCGCCACCCAAAATTCGAAATGGGGACGGCGTGCCACGCAAATCCCTCTTACCTTGTTAATGGCCAATTCCCGAATCCGTTCCCAGGACCAGTTTAGGTCTCTGGATTAAACCAAAATGAATGGGGACTTGAGTCTTTCTCAAGCCCTGGGCGGATTACGCATAGCCAATCCCGACGATCCCGCTGACAGTACACTTACCAGCTCGACTACCGCGTTTCACGAGGATTCGACACATACCTTCGCTGCACCACTCACTGCTTCTCAACACAATACCGATGCGGCACCGCAAGGACGAATGTCTGACAATGGAAAGCCTGATTCTCTTGATTCTCTTCTGCCCAGTTCTACGACTGTCTCAAGTCCATTACGAAACCATATCCTAACAAAGGATGGTCGGTTGCCGCAATCGTCACAAACTGGACAAGCTCAATGCGAAACCACAAGTCCGATTCCTTTACAAAACAGCTCGCGAAGCTCAGAAAAGTATTGCATACCCCACAACAGTGCCGTCTCCTCAGGCGCATCAGCAGAGTCGATGCCACCGCAAATGTCCAGCGAGGATTGGAAAGACCGAGGAGCAGCTATCAGTCTACGCCGCGAAGTGGATAGCGCCGGTCGAATGGTTGTTCGACAAATAAAGAAAGGAGTGCGAGATTTTTCTTTCGGGCGCGTACTTGGTGAAGGCTCCTACAGTACAGTGTACCTTGCCACCGACCGACAAACCCTGAAGGAGTACGCCATCAAAGTGCTCGAAAAGCGGCATATTATCAAGGAAAAGAAGATAAAGTATGTCAATATCGAGAAGAACACTTTGAATCGCCTTACAGAGCATCCGGGAATTGTGCGTCTCTATTACACCTTCCAAGATGAGACTTCTTTGTATTATGTGCTGGATCTCTGCAACGGCGGTGAACTCCTGGGAGTGCTTAAAAGGACTGGCACATTTGATTTGGATTGTGTCAGGTTCTACGGCGCACAAATCCTTGATTCGATCGACTATATGCACTCCCGAGGTGTAATCCATCGCGATCTCAAACCTGAAAACGTGCTCCTGGACGACCAGATGCATGTTAAAATAACGGATTTTGGTACTGCGAAACTTCTCAAAGACCCTCGCGAGGGATTGGACACACAATTCATTGAAAGGGGACAAGGGGGCAAGTCAATACCATCGCAGGGTGATGTCAACGACAACGGCCGAGCTGCGTCCTTCGTTGGTACTGCAGAGTACGTTAGCCCGGAACTTCTAACCCACAAAAGTGCTGGAAAGCCCAGTGACATATGGGCATTCGGTTGCATTATATATCAACTTCTTGCCGGAAGACCTCCTTTCAAGGCCGGTAGTGAGTATCTCACTTTTCAAAAGATTGTGAATCTAGATTATGAGTTTCCGGGCGGCTTTCCACCACAAGCTCGAGATCTAATTGAAAGATGCCTGGTGCTGGATCCTGCCAGACGACTCACCATTGAGCATATTAAAAACCATGAACTTTTCGACGGACAGTCATTTGGGAAGGCTCTCTGGCGCACAAAGGCGCCACGCCTTCGGCCGTACGTCTCTTCCGTTTCGGAGCCTACGATTATACAATTAAACGGCTTGTTTCCTGGAGCTGGGCCTTCAAATAGCAAATCGAATATACACGGATCGTTGGCGCAGCCGAGTGGCCCTAGCAGTGCCAATCGGCCTGCCAGAATAATTACCGAGCTCCCGCCACCCACTCAACTGGACATTGAGTGGTCACCTGTGCTGACGAAAGACAACGAACGGATATTGAAATTGGGAGACCTTATGGTGATATCTACACCTCTGCCTCACAATTTACAGCGAAAAGGCTCCGACGAAGGTCATAAAAAGCTGTCCCGTTTTTTTGGCGGGAATACCACGAAGAAAAGACAGCGGCTTGTGCTGATTACTACCAGCGGCCGTATCGTTCTGGCGCCTGCCGGCGGGGAAGAGAAACGGGCGAAGCAGGAATTGTCTCTTCTAACGTCAGATGCGACGTGGAAGACTCAGCGCGACGTGAAGGGCCAGCTCGTCTGGTGCGTTGACAGCGTAGGTGTCCTCCTTGCTCGTAATACGTATTGTCGCTGACAGTACTCTAGGCCGGCTACCACTACACTTTCGAAGACACTAAATCCTCATTGGCTGGTGGCGACTGGAAACCATCAGCTGACGAATGGATTGAATGCCTCGAAAAAGCCAAAGATATGGCGCTATCTCACCTCAGCAGCACCAAGAGCGGCGAAAGTGCCTTCACGGAAATAGCATCGGCAGTATCAAGCCCGTCGAGCACCTTGGGTGGAAGGGGTCATTGTACTGACGCACAAGGTGGCCAAGAACGAAGTGGACGAAACCATTTGAGTAAATCCCAGCCAAATCATGACGATCTCACGGCCAAGCGTAACAGATTCAGCAAACGACAGTCGCGAAATGGACCAGGTCCCGCATTCTAGTGACTTCGTTGTCCTTGGCTGTTGAAGAAAAGAAGCTCACAGCACAAAGACTCTACCTGTATGGATATTTCTTCGTTTTTGCAATGACATTCGATTGCACCATACATCTGCAAGTAGATATGATCATAGCATTCTCAGCGAGGCGTAACGACACGGGTGTTTTTCTCTTCTATTTTGCTGTCCTTCATTTCATCCCATTTCAAGTTCCATTGACGTGGCGGTTGTTTTCTACAAGTAGAGACAAAGTTTGCCTTTCTAGAAATGGTTTCTATAATCACCCGAAACTTGCTAAAGAACAGACTACTCGTGAATACATGCTATGCTGTCCTCATTAGGTAACTAAGGGCATGTCCTAAGTATTGTGAGCGGTAATGTGTCGTTTCCTTTCTTACAAACCTCAGATATACTAATTAATATAAATTTATTTCAATGCGTAAATCTTAATTAAGAATTATATAAATAAAAGGGATAATTTTTCCTCTCCAAAATAAATAATAGTAAGCAGGGCTTAGTATATACATACATAGTTTTTAAAACAGTTTAAATACTATTAAGTGCTACAGTCTAAGGAATTTATATTCAAAGGGGAGATTCCTTATAGGTTCAATAAAAACTAATGAGCTTAGGTTTTATTTATAATTTCTAGATTGCTTACTTTTGCCGCCTTGATAATGTACTATAAATTCTACTAATGCCTTTACCTTATATGCATGCTTGATTTAGATCTCATTAAGCTTTCAGAGAGCACTTGGCTTCTGAGAACATCAGGATCGGTCGATGATGCGTCGAAGCTCTCACCTGCGTTGCACATAACATTAGGCAAGTTATTAAGGCATTGCTATGACAGGTTAAACAGTCGCGATAAATTGCTCGTCGTAAAGAATTATAACTTAAATGCAGTGCTATCCCTAAGAGAAACAGATAGCTTAGCATCCTTAACTATAAAACAATTAGCTTAACAAACACAGTAATGTTTAGATTAAAGAGGGTAATAGCTAGCTTTAATAAATTGTTGACCGCTGCATCGACAACTCATATAACCACCATCTGAACAATGGTTTGCGCGTCATGAAGATTCCAAAATGTCATCCAACGTTGGCGTGCAGCCTAGTTTGATCGCGAGGTCAGCGGCTTCTTCCACTAATTTATTAAAAGAAAACATGTATAGCATCATGAGAATAGGTCAGACAAGCCGGTCTACTCAGTCGTTATTGCCGGCCCTAACTTGCCATGGACTCAAAACGAGCCCATGACGAGGCAGAGCGCGGAAGTCAAATGAGGCGATAGACGCAACTCCACAACTGATCATAACCCTCATCGAAGGCTCCAGTGAGGGAGAATGACTCGGCAATAACGAAGTAGTTGAATGGATAGAACTTGCGTCATCATGTATAGTGGGCCACCCAGCGCTTTATTCTGGCGCAAGTTGTACTGGTGATGATGTAAGCTTACCATTGGGACCGTATTTATCAAACTCTGATTTTATCGCGCTGATGTCGAAGACACATTCCCCTAGATAACTGATCAGCAACTGCATCGACCTAGTCGTTCAGAAGTAGAGTGTAGGGCGTGCGAGAGGGAGTCTATCAGAGGTTTTGGTATGGTATTTGGATATCATCACGATAATTCAGTAGCAGAACTGGATGAAAGGTTTCTCATCATTGTAGGGCTTGATAGGATATGAAACATCAAATAGTAAGAAAATGATTGACTTACCGCGCAGCGAATGTATTTAAAAGCAATCACGTTGCGTCCAGAGGCTGAATGTGCTATTTGTATATATCATTTGATCTTAGCAGGCAGCTAAACATGCAAATTTCAATGCTCAAAATTTATGGTGCGCTCATCAGATGGTAGTGCATGTTGTTCATTCGCTCACGATTCGCGGGAACAGTGGTGTGTAGGATCATCATTCTGGTTGCGTTCCTTATAATGTCGTCGTGATGTGGGATCTTGAACTTACGGTTACCACCGTCGCAGATTACCATACGGCTGGAACAATAGGTGGCACCTTCGTCAAAAAGTGCTTCAGTCTGACGTTCTGACGAGCTTTTTGTCGTGCCGTAGGATAATGAAAGGTCGTCGTGCAAACGAAATTCGTGAAGATGAACGACAAATTTGCTTAGTGCAGCGAGAATTTATCCGTTTCTCGCAGCGGGGCTGGAAGCCTAGCGAGAAAAATTCTCAGTATTGCATATTCAACGTCGATACTTGCATAATTATCGTTGTCCTAAAGTCAAACGCCTATCTACCACTTTAAGTGCGCCAAGGATATAATCCACGAAACCACACAACCTTTATATACATAAGCAGATATAATAGCGGGACAGTCTAATTAGTTTTATTAATAAGTATATGCTTAAACAATATAAATAATTATTTAAAAACTTTATTAAAAGCCTATTTATAAGTAATAAATATAGAGAAAGTAGCTAAGTAAAGGCAATATAACATATAGTATATTAATTAAAACTTACTTTTTTTAAGATTTCCTTATAGATATAGCAGCCTTTTAAGGGCTATTACTAGTTAGTATATAACTTAATATAAGAGAGTTAACCCTACTATGCCTTGTATTGTAAAGACCTTATAATTACCCTCTCTTTAAGCTAACATTGCTAGTAGTGTATTTACTATATATAGCTACATTATATATATTACTATAGGGAATAATATATTCTTTTTACTAATAATACCCTTGTATAGTATGAGTATTATATTAATCATACTACTAATAGTTATTTACCTATATAATCCCTAAATATCCCTTATAGTATCTAAATATATAATTAATAAGAGTAAAAAAATAAGGTTTATTATAATAAATTTACTTTAAAAATTATTTTAAGTTAGCTATAAAGAATTAATATTTTAAGGTTTATAGTATATTATACATTTTTTACTTAACTTTTTACATTATTTTATTTAATATAAATTAGTAATTAAAGCTTTTAATTATCTTTAAAAGCTTTTAATTAAAAGGTACATTATATATAGTATAAAGATAGAACCTAGTTAATATATGGATTATAGTAGTACTACGCTATGTAAGGGCTAGGGCTTTATACACTATTTTATATTTATTGTCTTTAATATATTTCACTAGTAGCTCAGAATAGTTATAGAATAATTAGTATTACAATATTTATACCGTATTTCTATAACACCTTATTTGTACTTAAGTTATAGTGCACTTTCTATAGAAAATTAAGTACCATTAATTTATCGTCAGTCTAATTAGCCTACTAGCCCCAAAGTGACTAGGTTGGCGCCTTACTGCACTCAAAGGGATGGCGCCTTGCCGTGCTTCAAGGGCTGGACATGCGCCTGAACCACCTGTGAAATCCTTGTGTTGATATGATTCTCTCCTTCTATGATTCAAATTCCTTACTTTTCATCGATCGAGGCTCTTACCTCGCGTGACTAAGTAAGTACATATGTGCATATATACCCACCTCTGGGTAAGTTTGGATTTGAAGTCCAAACGGCCTTGCACGTGACTGACGGCAAGCTAGGGACGTCTCGCCAGAAGAAATTTTGTGGATTGTTTGAGAAGCAACAGGGCCGACAGAGCAGAGAATAGTGATGATGTCTGACCGGCGACGAATTAATGGACCAGCAGGTGCAACGCAACCCCCATTCTACCATGAAAATATACCGAACACTCCATTTGGCGACAGAGATCCAGGTTTAACAAGACCCGTCTGTGAGAAATTAGAACTCTATTGCTTTCTAAACACTTTCTTGATTTAAATGAATGGTCTAACCATGCATGCTTAGACTTAAAGACTGGAGTGACTCCATCAGCGTCCGGCTCAGCTTATCTAGAAATACAAGAACGTCGAGATTCTGCTGGTTTTGGGCTGAAACTCATTTGTACCGTTTATGGTCCACGATCTCTCCCACGCTCAGCTCCTTTTTCTCCCCACGTGGTCATATCAACTCATGTTAAATATACGTCATTTGCAACCCAAAAACGAAGAGGCTATCTAAGGGATGCCAGCGAACGCGATCTTAGTCTGCATCTGGAAACAGCTTTGCGAGGTGCCATTATAGCCGATAGGTGGCCGAAAAGCGGAGTCGATGTTATAGTAACCGTTATTGAAGCCGACCGTCGAACAACAGTTGATCACGGTGTTGACGATTGGAACACAATGACTGTTCTGGGCGGATGTATTACAGTCGCTTCTGCCGCAATTGCTGATGCGGGCATTGACTGTGTGGACACAGTGACCGGAGGAGTTGCCGCTCTCGTGATGTCTAATGATAATAAAGCTCAGCCAGTGGTAGTCATTGACCCTATTTTGTCCGAAGACGACACAGTAGTGGCCGCCTGCTGCGTTGCTTACTTAGCAGGACGAGATGAAATGACCAATCTTTGGTATCGGGGGTGTTTACGGCCTGCGGATTTAACCATAAGAAGGACCCTTATCGCTCGAGCAATCATAGCTAGCCAAGGGATGAGCAAGATACTATTATCATCGCTTATCGAATCACTGACACCTTCTTGACCTTGTTGAGACCGGACTTGCAGCGTGTCCTGTGCTAGTCTACAATTAAGACATTGACAAACTCAGTCAGCTTCAGGAAGCTTGAGCACCTGTGCCTACAGTGCTGAGAGTTCATGTGGTTGAACCCAGGCACGAAATTCGACTACCAACAGGCCTGTCAAATGTGAACAAATAATCAAGAATTTCCGGTTTCATCGTCGGAGGTACTGCTGGGTTTCACTTTCTAGTGTAGAATATTAGGCGTTTTATGAACGATTGGATTGCGCAATGTGGATTTCTTTCTTACGCGAAGGCGCCAATGATTTGTCTTATTAAATACGTACCTACGCATTTAATTTATATCTACTAGGTGAGCTGCGAAACAGTAATCAATAAGCTGTGAGTGTAATCTACATATATTAGTAGAGTACATCAACGCACAGCAGCGGATTTTTGAACGCACAGCAGCAGGTACCTTCCCACCTGTTTTTTCTGTACATAACTATACTTTTTACTTCGTGCACTGCAGCGACTTGCACCGCAAAATGCACTACATAGAAGGCGTCGCAAAATGCACCGCCAAAAATGCACCGCAAAAAATATGTATAAAATAAGGAATATATTTTTGCATTGAAAAGTGGTAGGTGGGTACTATTTATCTGTTTTAGGTTAAGTTACTGCTATGCGTTTCAACATCCGCTGCTTTGCAGTTATGTACTTATATTCGTATATATGTAATTATAAATACATTTTAATAACGTAATTATTGTTAAATTCCCATAATAACTAAGATACTTATACTTTATAATTACGTTAAATATAATGGCAAAAGTAATAAAGTCTATAGCTAAAGAAAACATCTAGTAATAATTAATATATCTTAACTATAGCTAGCTATAAATAAAGAAAGGCTTTAAGGCTTATAAGGTTAAATAATTATTAAAGGGCTTGCTATCTTAAAGTATAACTTTAAGTTAAATTAATATAATAAAGAAAAATTTCTAGAAAGTCTTAAAAATTAATGCTTATTACTAAAAATAAGCTTTATATAGTATAATTAATAATTATATTATAAATACTTGTTTTATATACATTAGAAACTTTTATAAAGAAATGAAATAATATGGATAAAATTAGCTAGTTTATATAGCTTTAAGTCTAGTTTTTTTACTTTTCTATATAAATATATAATATAAAACATAAAAAGTAACATTTTAGCTCGAGCTTAAAGTAATAATCTAATAATAATATAAGTGAGTATATAAGGGAGAAGACCCCCTTAGTACATACAGTAGGATGACAATTGTTTTCGTATAAAGGCAAGTATTATAAATTTAGCTAACTAGTAAATAAAAGAGAAAAAAAGAAAAAAAAGAAAAAAAAAGTAGTATTTTAAATATTAAAAGTATTTATAAAATTTAAAGTAAAGATTTTTTTTTAAGTAGTATATATAATTATAGACTTTAGTTAATAAATTCGCTAAATTTGCCTAGAAGACCCTATAATATAAGTTCTAGCCTGTGGCCTATTAAGAGCTAAGAGGGGGGGTAGCTAGCAATGAAGCTAATAGAAAGAGGGAAAAACAGGCTCTAAAAAAGCTAACGAAGATAAGAAAAAAAAACCTTATGTAGGTAAAATGTTTTTATTCGCTAGTTAGCTAAATTTGCAATATTTGCCTTCGTATAAAAACAATTATCATCCCACTGTATGTATTATTTCATAGACTAACTAGCCTAGTTATAACTGCATCTATAACTATAAATACTTAGATATAAGTTTAAGGAAATTTCTATGTAATTTTAAGCCTACTAAACCTTTAGTATTAAACGTTATGTATTAGGGTTTTAATATTGAAAATTATCTCTATACCTTAACTTATAGTGCTATATAGATCTGTTAACTACTGCTTACTGAGCCTACCACCTTAGTAAGTAAAAAGAATCGCCTCTATAAATTCTTTATTTTTAGTACTTTAATTCTAATATATTTTTAAAAGTATTATTAATATATTATTAAAATATAGCTAGTATACTTATAAATTTTAAAGGGGTAAACCAACTACTTAAATAATGTAAACTAAGTTTAAAAGGCTATTAAGTATTTATTACTTTTTACTTTATATATATAATAAAAAGCTACTTTAATATTTAGCTTAGTAAACTATTAAAACCTTATAAAGAAATAAAGAGTTTTCTTTATTAATAATAATAAATATTAATTTTAATTTATAACTTTATTAAAAGCCTAGTAGTTTATATAGAATTACTAGCTAGCTTTCTCTACTTTTTTAACTAAAAAAACTAAAGCTATAGTAAAAGAAAAAGAAGCTTAAATTTACCCTTTCTTTATTAAATTTATAATTTACTTTAAAATCTCTAATAACTAGTTTTAAGGTATATTATAAAGTAATACCTATAAGAGATTTTAAAGTGCTTTATTTAAATTATATTAGAGATAAATATAATAGTTTACTTACCCTTAATATAAGGAAAGTAGATTAGCCTTTTGTTTTTAATTTTAAGGCTATATTAAAAATACTAATAATCTTTTATAGGCTAGTACATAAAAATTAGTCTTTAGTACTTATTTCTACTACTTATTAGACTATTACTATATAGACTAAGCCTAGTATTATAATAGTAAGGTAATTAACTTATTATATACTTAGTAGTTATATAACTAATCCCCTTTAAAAATAAACTATAATTTAATTCTATTAGTATAACTTAATTTTATTTTATACTATTTAAAGTATACTAAGAATATAGTTATAGGTAAGGCTAGATATAATATAAGCTATAATTAAAAAGGTTTAATTATTAATATTAGCTTAAGACTAAACTAAGTAAGTAATTTAAAGCTTTAATATAGGCTTAAATATATAATATATTAAAACTACTATAGCTATTTTAATTTTATATAGCTAAAATAGTAAAAATTACTTTAATTTTAACCTTTAAATAGCTTATTTACTAATAATTATAAAACTATTATAATTACTATTTACTTAAGCTTTAAATAAGGCTAAATTATTATAAAGAAAAAGTAAAAGAAATAATAAGGCCTTTATATTTAATTTAATTTCTTTATAATCTTTATATTTTATATTTAATAAGTAATATAATAAATATAATATACTTTTAAAAACCTTTTTATAAAAATTTAAGCTAAAGTATTATTTTTTAAACTTTAGTTTTTATTCTTAGTAGCTATATTAAGCTTTTTAACTTTATATAAATAAACCTTAATTTCTATTTTTAGCTATAGTATAGAATGTAACTTATAGTTAGCAACCTAGTATATAGCTAAATTATAGTATAAGTATTATTTATTATTTAATTTTTTATAGTATATAAGCTAGGGAACTTATAGGGTCTAGACTATATTAGTATTCACTATATTAGGCTTTTTACCTAAATAATAGGACTTTTTAAAGCCTAAACTAAACCTAATAATATTTATATTAGTTATTTTTATATCATTATTTTAAAATATAATTTAAAGTCTATACAAATTATTTATTTATTAATACTACAAAACTTAGTAAGAACTATTATTATTACTATTATAACTATTTATTAATTAGTTTATAAAAATAAAAGCTTGAATTAAATCATATATTAAAGTACAATAGGGATAGCTAAGCAAATAACTACTAATTATATTACTATTATATTACCTATATATTGTCAATACAGTATAAGTAAATAACATAAAGGTATTATATATATTGCTAAAATATTAGCTTAAAGGGAGGGCAATTGTAAAGTCCTTATAATATAAAGTGTTACGTGCGAGAATACAGCACGCAGGCGTCGGCATTAGCGGGATCCACAATGCGTCATAAAGGTTATAAGAGTAAAGAATACATAAGTCACAGTTAGGTATTTATATATATAGAGTTAAAGTTATTTTATTTAATAGAGGATCTAAGGGATTCTCCCTTTTCTATGTGGTCTTCTAGGGACCGTAATATAAAGCCTATTAAAACTAATTCCCTTATACTTAGTTACATACTTACTTATAATAGCCCTTAAAAAGCTATTATATATATTTAAAGGAATATTAAAAGAGGTAAGCTTTAGTTAATATACTAGTTACTATATTACCTTTACCTAGCTACTTTATTTACACCTAATAAAATAAAAATAATATTAAGATTAAAAATATTAAGTTATTCTCTTTATTAAAGTTTAATAGTATTCAATAATGAAATTGTCTTTTTTAGTATAATAATAATAGTTTTAAGTACTATAAAAATTACCTTTTTTTTAAAACAAAAGCTATTTAAATTTAAAGTTTATTATAACTATTAATTGAAATTAATATATATCTATATAAGAAATATAAGTAATAACAAACAGCACTAATATAAGTATATTAGTTTTAAGAACTATTATTTATATTTATCTCTGTACACAAATATAGACTCTTCCGTTAAACATATATAAGCCTTTGTAATTATAGTATATTTATGTGTAAAAGAGAGTATGTTTTATTAAATCCTCTAGAGAATAAATTTACTAAGGGATTTATATAAGAAAATAATCTTAGCCTAAATACCTAAAAACTAAGGCTATAAGTATATAATAAAGTAGTAAGGAAATATACTCTACTGCTTATAATACTACCTTTATAGCTAAATAATTATAGTATAAAAGCTATATAGAAATCTTATTTTTAGGTAAAGTGCCTAAAGTAATTATATTAAGTGCTATATTATAATAAATTTACCTATAAATAAAGGCTTTTTACTATTATTATAATAGTGCTTATAAGTATAAAAAAAGGTCTTAAAAGGCTACTTTTATACTTAAAAAAAGAATAAAGTATAAAAGTATAGGTTCTTTATAAAAGTCTTTTATTTTTATATATATTATTTAAATTATATAGAAAATATAATTAGCTACTATAGTACGATAAAGAAGCTTTTCTTTGAAAGTATATAAAAAAGGTATATAAAGTTAGAGTATTTTTTATAGTTAAGGCTTTTAGTAAAGCTATTAGTAATTATTTAATTTATACTAATTTATTTAAATTTAAAAAAGCCTTTATAAACCCTTTAAATTATCTATTTATATTATAAGTTAATATACTTTATATAGTTATAATACTTTTTATTTAGTATAATTACCTTTATATTTTAATTATTAGTAAATAATAAAAAAAAGAATTTTTATCTAAATTTAAAGTCCTTAATTAATATATATATTCAATTATACTAGTTAGGGCTAGGCCCTAATATCTAGAACCTTTTCTATCTAATCTATATAGAAAAAACCCTAGTATAAAGAGAAAAACCTATATAGTAACCTTAGTACTATTAGGCTAGAACTATAGTAATCCTAGGGTAGTTATATAATATATATAAATAGTGTATTACTATTAAGTAAAGCTTATAATAATTATAGTAAAGTATATAAATATATAAAAAAGTTAGGGGCATTATAATACTAGTTTAAGTATAGTTAATTTAGTATTAATATTAAAAAAAATTAAATTTTATTAGTATTAAAAGAATAAAATTCCTTAGTAATAGTAAAAAAATAATCTTTTAAAGGGCTAAAAGGGCTATATTAGCTTAATAGGTAGCCTTTATATACTAAGGGTAATTACTAGTAACAATATTATTAATTTTATAATAGCTTTACTTTTATATTAATTAAATAAATTAGGGTTTACTTTATAATTATAATAGTAGTAGTTAAGTTCTATATTACTAGTAATATAAGTTATATTAATTTATATTAATTAGTTATATTAAATATATTTCTTATAGTATATATTAAAATAGTAAATTAATAACTAGGGGGGGTTTCCTTTTTTATTATATAAAGGCCTTTTTCCCCCCCCTTTAGCTTTTTTTCTTTTTCTTTATATATTATAAAAATTATAAATAATTCCATTTTTATTATACTTATAATACTATTAATATTAATACTATTTATTATAAATTTATAATAATTTTATTTATAAGTTCTAATTTATTATAAATAATAATATAAAAATCTTTAACTTTATAGCTTAATATAAATATATTCCCTTTCTTACTTTTATTTTACCTTTAACCTAGCCCTAGCTTAAAGAGCTTAAAAAGTATTTTTTTAGTTTATACCTTATAAAAGGTAAAAATATTAATTAATAATATTATAATTAATAAAGTAAGTACTTATTTTAAGGTTAAGCTATACTTAATACTAATTTATAAAAGGTTTTAGTATAATATATTTTAAGTATACTAATATATATTAATCTTACTATTAAGTAAGGTTTTATTAATTTTATTTTAATATTATTATAGTCTTTAACTAAGGTTATGTGAGGTCCTTATAACACAAGGCGCATTAGGATAGAATCCCTTGTGCTTAGTTACGCTCTTGCTTATAGTAGCCCTTAAAAGACTGCTATATATATAAGGGCTTCTTAGAAAAAGCAAGCTTTAGTTAATATACTAGTTATTATATTACCTTTACCTAGCTACTATATTTATACCTAATAATTCTAAAGCTTCTTTATAGCTACTTAAAGATAATATAGTGCCTTATATTTAATAACCTATAGCTATTTTATAAAAGGGCTTCTTATTTTCTAAACCCTTAGTAAATACCTAGTAATTTATAGCTACTATAGCTAATAATACCCCTTTAATTACTACTATTACTTAGAATAAGGTAGTCTTTAGAACCCTTAACCTTAAGGAGAAAGCTAAGGTAATATAAGAGTAAATTTAGTAGCTTAAAGAACTAAAGAAATTATAGGCTTAAGAATAAAAGCTTTTTATTACCTTAAATTAACTAATAAATAATATAAAAAGGGCTAAATACTACTACTTTACTAATAACTTATTAAATAATAGCTAAGGAGAAGTTAAGGTAAAAAATATTAACCCTTTAATATACCTAACTAACTTATAAAGGCATAAAATCTAAATTAATAACTTAACCTATGCTTTTAATAGGGCATAGTATAAATTCTATTAGGATTATTAAAAAATCCTTTTTACCCTTAACTATATATATTAGTTTTATTAAGTAAAATAAAATTATTTCCTTAATAAATAATTAAATAATTAATATAAGGAACTTAAGGATAACTAAAATAAATTCTAAGAATAGACCCTTACTTTACTAAGGGACTTTACTAATTAAAAGGCTTAAATTATTATTATAATAGAAAATACTAAATAATAAGAAAGCTAAAGTTCTATTAACTTTAGTATTTACTTTAATTTACTAGAGAAATACCTTAAAAAAGCTAGTAAAAAAGTAAAGGCTTTTCTTTTTTTTACTAAGTTACTACCTAACCTTTAGAACTATATAAACCTATATATATTTATTACTAGGAAAATAAAGGAAGAGGTAGTATAAATTACCTAGTAATTCTAGGATACTATACTAGTAAAACCTAAGTATAAAATAGAATTTAAAATAAAAGAAAACCCTTTAAAAGCATTTTAATTATAATTATAAAGTATACTATATTATTACTAATAATAATACTCTCTTTTAGCACTAAGTAGCCTTATAATAGGCTTAAATAATAAATTTATTTAAGGACTATAGAAGTGCTATAATTATAATAGCTTAAACTATATTTAATACTATTATAATTAACCCTTAAAATAATAAGTAAACTAAATAAAAAACACTTAATAATAAAAGTAGCTACCTTTACCTTTACTAGTTATAAACTCCTTATTAGGTAATATTTCTATATACTTATTACTATTTAAGGATAAATTACTACCTAAACCTTTACTAATTTAAATATATACTTTAATATTAATATTATTAGTTTAGAGTTTATAAAATAATAAGGACTTTAAAAAACCCTAATAAATACCTTTAAACTTTAAGTAATTAGTATATTAATTATTTTATAATATAAGGTATATAATATACTAATAAGTATAACTAATTCCTATAGATACTCTAAGGAATTAACCTTACTATATATAGTAGTAAATAGGGATTTTAGAATTAAGGGAAGCTTTATTTTAATTAGAATATATATACTAGTAACTAAATATATTTACCTAGTACTTTATAAAAGAAAGTAGTAGTTTAAGCTTTATTAATTTAAAATATTTCTAATAACTCCTTACTAATTTATAAAAAAGAATAGGAATATAGCTACTATATATACTATTTAGGTAATTATAGGCAATAAAGTAATACTTCTAGGAAATAAAGACTAAGGGAAAGTACCCCTAATCTCTAGTAATATTCCTTTAGAACTATTTATATATATAAATATATTTAAGTTTAATAATACTAATATATTACTATTAAAAAAAAATACTAACTATACTATTAACTTATTACTTAATATATTACTACTATATAGACCTATATACCCCTTATTTTAAAATAAACTTAAAGTCCTATAGAAATACCTTAAAAAAAATTTAGTAAATAGCTATATAAAAGCCTTAAAAAGCCCTATTAATGCTTTTATTCTTTTTATTCTTAAAAAGAATAATACCCTTTAGTTATATATAGATTATTATAGTATTAATAAGGTTATACTTAAGAATTAATATATATTACCCCTTATTTTAAAGATTCTTAATTATATTTAAAGGGTAAAGTTTTTTATTAAAATTAATATTAAAAATATATATTATTATATTTATATTAAGAAAGGGGATAAATAAAAGATAATATTTAAAACTAAATATAGCTATTATAAATATTTTATAATACCCTTTAAACTAACTAATACCCTAGCTATATTTTAAAACTATATATACTAAGCGCTATAAAGACTAATTAATACTATTTATATAGTATATTTAAATAATATTTTAATTTTCTTAAAAATATAAATAGAATATATAGCTTATATATAAAAAGTGCTAGGTAAAATAAGGAGTGCTAAACTATATACTAAGCTATTTAAGTATATATTTTATTAAAACTTAGTAGAGTTTCTTAGATTTATTCTCTTTATTAATAGTATTTTAATAAATAAAAGAAGGGTAAATATAATTTAGAAATAAAAAGAACCTAAGAGTTTTAAGGATATATAAGTCTTCTTAGGTTTCTATAATTTTTACTATAGGTTTATATATTAATACTCTACCCTTATAATATCCCTTAATATACTAATAAAGGGTAGCTAAAAGGGGATTTAATCTAGTAAGTTTTACTTTAGGGATAATAAATATATAGTATTTATAAGGCTAAAAGCTACCTTTTAAAAAGCACCTTTACTATAATATTATAAACCTAAATAATTAATTTATATTAAAATAAATATCTTTACTTTTATAATAGCTAGTATTATCTCTTAGCTAAATAATAAAGGGTAATACTACTTTATAGTATTTTAATCTTAAAAGTTTATTAATACTAAATAAAACTATAGTATAGCTAACTAAAAGCTTTTTACTATAGTAAAATTATTTAAGCATTAGTAATACTATATTAAAAGGGTTATAAATTCTATAGAGGTTTTATTAAATTACTATAACCTTTAGACTTTTATAAATTAAACTAAGCTTAATAGTTAGTAGGCTTAATAGTATATATTTCTTAGCTTATTTTATTTTATTATTAAGCACTATATAGGGAAGAGTAATCCTATAGATATACTATTAAGAAAGCCTAATTATAAAGGTAAGGCCTTAATAAATTAGAAAATACTACTAAAGTTATAAAAGAAATTATTACTTTATAAAGAATTAAAGGTAGTGCTTAATAGTATATAATAGCTTAGTAAAATGCCTTTAAGAATATATTTAGTCCTAGCTACTAAAGCTAGTTCTATAAAATAAAACTTTATTACTTAAATAGCTAAAGTAGCTACTAAAATACTAGCTAGGGAGTGGGTAAAACTAGGTAATTTTTCTATAAAAATTGCCTATATTTAATGCATTAAAACCTAAGAGATTAAAAAGGCTATTATATTATTTAACCCTTATAAGAACTAAATATATAAACCCCTTACTAAACTACTATAAAAGGCTTAGAAATAAAACTTAAACTTTAGAAGAATTACTAAAAATATAGTTCTAAGGAATTAAGGCAAAAAGGTAGGGATATAGTAATATAATATAAGTAGCCTTTTACTATATAAAGACTAGGTAGTTATTTTATAAAAGCCTATTCTATAGTAAGAGCTTTTATAGCTATACTATAATAATCCTTTAGCTAGTTATTTTAAAATTAATAAGACTATAAAGCTTCTATATTAAGTATACTATTAGCTAGCTATAAAATAAGCTATAATAGAGTATATCTTTAGTTATAAGGTATATTAATAAGTAGTTATTAGAAGGTATTACCTATATAGTTACTTTAAATTATTACTAATACTATAGTAACCTTAGGTAGAGATATTTATAGACTTTATTATAGGTTTGCTAAAAGGATTATATTATAAGTAATAGGTTAATATAATCCTAGTAATTATAAACTAATTTACTAAGTATATAGTATTCCTACCTATAATTACTAGTATTAATATAATAAACCTTATAAAGATCTTTTATAGAGAGATTAAATTATAGTTTAGGGCTATTAAAGGCATTATATTAAATTAAGAGTCTATATTTATAAGTATATTTTAAAGTAATTTATACTTTTACTTTAAAGTTAAATAATAATTATTAATAGTATTTTACCCTTAAACTAATAGGTAAATAGAGAGAACTAATTAGGTGCTAGAATACTACTTATAATGCTTTATTAGTAAGTATTAGCTAATATAGCTAGCAGTGAGCACTATTACTATAGGCTTAATTTATATATAATAATACTATAAATAGGACTATAGGGTAGGCGCTTAGTTATACACTCTATAAATACTACCTTAAGTTTTACTTAAGTATTAAAGGTAAATCTCTAAATAAGGATATACTTAAAATAAAGGTATAGATATAAAAACTTTATATACTATAGAAAAAGATAGTAAAAATATAGAAAAAAGTAGTAAATATATAAGCTAAGTATTATAACTAGCACTACTAATTAATAATATTCTATAAAGGTAATAAGGTCCTACTATTTACTAAGAATATATAGGTTAAATATATAAAGAAAAAGCTAAATCTAAATTCTTAGGACCTTTTTATATTCTATACCTTATAAAGAAGTAGGTATATTGCTTTAAATTACTTAAAAAATATATATAACTTTATAATATATTCTATATTAGCCTACTAAAGCTATAGCATAGGAGAAGAGAAAATAAAGAAAGTATAATAACTCTAAACCTAAAAGATAATAATAATAAATATAAGGTTAAGGAGATTAAGAATAAGAAAATTACTAAGGAAGGTATATACTTCCTTATAAAATAAAAGGAATAGCTAAGTAAATATAATTAATAAATTCTAAAAGATAATATCTTAGCATTAAGGCTTATTACTAACTTTTATAAGAAGAAAATAAATAAAATAATTTATAAGCAATAGCTTAGTAATTAGATATAGAGTTAATAGTAATAATAAATTTATTCTATAAAAAAAAAAAAAAAAAAAACTATTTATAGTAAGGGGGCTACTATAGGGAATAAATTTATAGTAGCCTCTATAGACTACTAAGCTAGGCTTATGCCCTTAATATAGCTAATATAGAATAATATAAACTAAATTACCCTCTTTACACTATAAAAAACCTACTTAATAGTTACTACCTAGGTAGTATATCTAGCCTTACCTAAGTATAAATATAAAAAAGTAATATTATACTATATTTTATTATTAGTAGTATTTTAAAAAAAAAGCATAAGTAAATATTAAATAAATATAAAGAGATAATACTTACCTAAGGGAAATATAAAGAAGGGTAATATACTATTTAGAGCTAGTGGCTAGCTAGTATATACTAATTATATAGAACTTATACCTTTTATTATAAGCATTAGTAAAGGATTTTACTATTATATTAGTATATATATTACTATATTTTTAGCTACACTAGTTAAGCTATAGGCTACTTAATATACCTACTTAATATAGTTAAAATTATATAGTAAAAGAAAGAATATATAGGTAAGTTATTATTACTAGTTCTTAGTAAAAATATACTTCTTTATAGTAAAAGAAGGGTTATTATTATTTACTACTATATTTAGATTAAAAACTAATTTAGTAGCGCTTAAGAGGACTTTTAGCTAGTAGTATATAAAGAGGCAGTCCTTTTAATTCCTTTATATTATAAGTATAGCTTACCTATAGTATTAATAATTACTATAGATTTAAAGGGTTATATATATAGTATTATAAGTATTATTATACTTTTAGTATTATAGGTAGTGCCTAAATAAATAAAGAGTAGTATTAATAAATAAATTAGCATTAAAAGCATAGCTAAGCACTATAAAGGTAGGCTTAAAGGGTAGGCTTTTTTTAAAGTTATAGTAGCTAATATATATATAATAAATATATATATATAGCTATATAAAAATTTTCTTAAAGATAGTAAAGAAAAGTAATATTATAATAAATTAATAGTAAAAGTTAATAAAATAAATAAAAAGATAAAGGGAAATACTAAGTTTAGGGTAAGGAAGATAAATAAAAATAAGGAAAGTAAAGTATAATAAAAGTAAAAAAGTAGTAAGAACTTACCTTATTTATAGGCAAACTATAGAAGGGAGTAATTTAACTAGGGCATTATTTTATTTATTTAACTAATATTAGTAGTTATAATTAAGTGTTATTATTATTATATATTATTGCTAATTAGCTAGCAATAAGTAATGTATATTATTTGTTTTAATTATATACTAAGAACATTAAATAGGGGGGTTAAATAGAGGACTTAAGGCTGTATTATAATATAGCTATCTATATATCCCTCTTAAGATACTAGTAAAAGGTATAAGTAGAATATATACTACTAAGATATTAGCCTAAGGGGGGGGGTAATTATAAGGTCCTTATAATATAAGGTGTATTAGGATAGAATCCCTTATGCTTAGTTACGCTCTTGCTTATAATAGCCCTTAAAAGACTACTATATATATAAGGGCTTCTTAGAAGAAGCAAGCTTTAGTTAATATACTAGTTACTATATTGCCTTTGCCTAGCTACTGTATCTATACCTAACAGGTTATAAATTAAAGATTAGCTATTATATTATAATAATATAAAAGAATTTATTTATATATAGTAATAGTATATAAATAATAAAGAAGTTAATATACAATCTACCTTATTTCTAGCTTAATACTACCTTAATAGCTAATATTATAATATAGAATAAATAATATAGTAAGCTTTAAAAAACATTAAAATAATTTATTATTATAAAAAAAAGAAAAAGCTATAGCTAAGCTTAGTATTAAGCTTACCTTAAGTAAAGTATAATAAAAAAAGCCACTTTCCTTACTAAAGTAGTATATTAATACTTTAAAGAAAGTAAATAAATTAAAAAAAAAGTAAAAGTAGCCTATATTTATAATAACTATACTTTAGGCTAAAAAGGCCTATATTATTAAAATAATAATAATAATAATAATAATAATAATAATAAAGAAAGTAAGAAAGAAAGGAAAAGTAGCTAAAGGGTTATAAAGTATTAGCCTAAAGGTAATAAAGGGCTATAATAAAACTATTTTTTTATTTTTTTATTTTTCTTTTTCTTTTTTTAATTTAAAGTATACTAAATAATAAAAATATTTATATTATTATTATTTTACTTTTATACTATTTTTATAGTATATTTATATATATTTAATATATAGCTTTATTCCTTAATATTATTCTTTTATATATTATTCTAAGTGCTTTTTACCTTAGTAGCTTAGTAGGTTTAGCTCTTTATTAATATATATTTATTTTTTTTAGCTTAATAGTTTTATAAATAAAAAGTAAGAGTATACTATATAAAGTAGCTTATATAAAGTAGCTAGTAAGTAAAAGTAATAGCTTTATATAGGTTATTAAGAGCTAAATAAATATTATAGTAGTTTTATAATAATACCTTCTTAAGGGTAGCTAAGTATAAATAGTTATAGTAAAGGTAGCTAAGTAAAATATAGTATATATTTTTAATATTTTTTTAGTATTAGTATATAAGTAAATTAACTCTAAGGATATATTACTTAAATAAAAATACTTATAGCTTAATTTTTTTTATCTTTATTTAAATAAAAGCTACTAATTTATATTTAAGTAAGTCTTTATTATTATTTAGAAGTTAGGTTTATAATTAATTACTATAGGCTTAAAGGGATGCTACTATACCTATATAGTAGCCTATTTTTAGTACTATTTATTATTTTACTTTTAACTTAATTTTACTATTAGTAATAAAGTAATAATAAAAGTAAGTAGCCTTTACCTTAAAAATAAAATATATAAAAATAGTAATTTAAAGACCTATTCTTATTAAAATAGCTATTATTAAAGATATATTATTATTATTATATAAATAGTTTAAATTCTTTTTATTATTTTATTAGCTTAAATTTTATTATAAAAGTACTTAATATAATAGTTTAAGTATAAATTAATTAAAGGAATTATTACCTTAATTTTAAAGAGAGAGTATAATATAGCTTAAAAGGCTTTAGTTATAATCTAAAGATACTTATTTTATTTTATAGTAAAGGCTTTAATTATACTCTTTATTATTTTACTTAAAGTAGTAAGAATATAATATATTTTTATACTATATATAATTAAGCTTTATATTATTTATATATATAATAATTTAGCTTTTTATAGTTAGTATTATTATATTAATATTATTAGTAAAGTAAGGGTAAGCTACTATTAGTACAGCTTTATAATTACTTACTTTTAATATTTATTTTAGTATAATTTTCTATAAATTTATACTTTAAAGAAGTAAGTAAATTAAATAAGCTAAACTATAGTAATACTAAGGTAAACTAGTATTATAACTATATAATAGTATTTTATAATATATATAAGCTTAGTTTTTTATAAATAAAAAACTAAGCTAAATTTAGTAAACTATAATTAATAAATATATTATATAGCTTTAAGCTAATTCTATATCTTTTTTAAAGTATAGCTATATATAAAAATATTTATATTATTTAATAAGCTAAAAACTAAAGTAAAAAAGGCTATATATAAAGCTTTATAAAAAGGGGTAATATATAAAAAAAAAAGTATAAAAAAAACTAAAGACCTTTATAATACCTTAGTAAGTATAAAAATAAAAATAATAATTTCTTCTTTAAAAAAAAAGTAAACTATTTTTACTATAGTAAAGGTATAGGTTTATTATAATATTTAGCTAAGAAAGCCTATAGAGTATATAATATAAATAAGCTAATTATAATAAATTATATTAAAAGTAGTAAATATATTTAGTTAAAAAAGTAATATAGTTTTATTATAGTATTATATTACTTTTATTACTTTAATAAGAATACTAAAAATAAGTTTTATTAATTTATTTACTTAGTTTTTTATTTAAAGTTTTAATAAAGCTAAGCTTTCCTTAGCTATAATAATAATTTATACTATTACTATAGCTTTTAATACTTTATTAATAATACTTAATAAGGAGATAAGTCTTAAGGCTTTAGCTTACTTTTATTTTTTTAGTATTTTTTTAAGTTTATAAAGAATAAAAACTTAAAAAACGACTTCTTGCAAATCCGCCCGCACCCCTATAGCGACATAGAACTAACTCTAAAACGTATAAAAACCTTAGAATATTAATTACTATATCTATTTACCCCCCTCTTTAATAGTATATTAGTATTAAAGTATAAGTATAGTAAATAAGGTAATTTTAATAAATATTATTAGTAGAAATTATAGTTTTACTTAAAGCTATTACTATTTCCTTATAGAATAAAGTAGCTTTATAATAGTAAACTATATTAAAACTATATTACCCCTAATATATAAGCTAATACTAATTTATTTATATTAAGAATATAATAAAATTACTAAATTAATACTAGTATAATTACTAGAAAATATATAGAATATTATTCTTTAGATTATTAATATAAAAATAATATATACCTAATATAAAGCCCCTTAGCCCTTAATACCTTTTATAACCCTTACTACTAATAATAAAATTTTAATAATAAAAAACCTCTTTATAATAGTAAAAGCTATAATTATAAAGGTATTTTAAGCTAGGAAAGCTATAGCACTAATATAGGTAAGTATTACTATAAATAATAAAACTATAATAACCTTAATAATATAATAATAGCCTATTTCTATAGTAGTATTACCTTACTTATACTATAAAGTTATAATTAAAGAGACTATTATTATTAAAATTATATAAACTTAATTCCCTAAGGATATTATTATAGCTATTAACTAAGCTATAAGCTTTAAAACTATAGTAATAGTATATTATCTTTATAGTAATAATATAGTAATAACCTTTTAAGATTTAATAAAGCTATATATTAATAATACTACCTAGGTTTAAACTATATTTAGGCTAAATATAACCTTAAATTACTATATTTTTAGTATTATTATTAAAGGCTTTCCTACTTAGTATATATAGAACTAAAGCTAAGAGAATATTCTTAAAGCGCTTACTATAGCTAATAAATCTAGAATTATAAGGGTTATAGCCTATAAACCCTATAGTATTTTTATAAAAGCACCCCTTATTATTAGTATTAATAGGGTTAATATAGTAAACTAGCTATACTAAGCTAGTATTATTTATAAGGTAGAAATATTTAAAGCTAAACTTTATAATAAAGCTTTATACCTTTACTAGTACTTTAATTACTTTAAATTTAGCTATATAACTATATACTATAGCTTAGTACTATACTATAACTATTACTTTATTAGCTAGTATAAAGGTAATAAATAGTCCTACCTTACTTTATTAAAGGTAATTTAAAAGTAATACTTTAATTATATAAAGATATACTTAGTATAGTTTAAACTTTATACTATAGCTAATAAATAATAGTTTTAAGCTAAAGCTATATACTTAATATACCTTTAGTTATTTACTACCTTAATACTACCTTAGGAAGATAGCTAAATAAAAATTTAATTCTATTATTATAATATTAATAAACTACTTATTTACTTAGTATTACCTTAGCACTAGGTTAGTAAACTTTAAAGGAGAATATATTTTCTAAACTTTTATAACCTTTTAGTGCCCTAACTCTAAGGTACTATAGTAGCTTTCTTAAGCTAATAGCCTATTATTATATTAAAACTAAGTATATAAATACTAACTTTTACTTAATAAACTATTTAACTAGTTATAATAAAAGTTATATATTAAAATATATAGAAGAAAACCTACCTTATTAGACTAGCCCTTAAGGCCTAGCTTAGTATTAATATAATTACTATATAGAAACTAAGCCTTATTAATAATACCTTACCTAACCTAAGCCTTAGC
>SRPT01000154.1:0-46681 GCA_018360205.1 Claviceps digitariae
TTCCTGTTTTTTTTTTTCGTCTCGGGTTTCCCTACAAACTCCAGTAACACTGAGGTAGACCAGATCTACAACGATAAAGATAACATCGGAGAGGATAACTGCATACCAACAAAGACGATGCAAAAGACAACCATGACGCCGACATTCTCGGATGGCCAGCTGCGCTTGGCCAGGGTGTTGACGGCCTCGCGGGCAACAAGAGCAGTGTCAATGGCAGCCATTGTGTTGATGATGTTGTTTATAACGGGCTGGGAGAGGGGAGGGAGGAGAGGCGGATTGTGGGTGTGGAAAGAGAAGGTCGACAAGAAAGCTCTGGTAACGAGAAGAAGAGAAAACAAAATGTCAGTATGAGGAGGTGACGAGTAAAGTCATGCCTGAGTCCCGCAAATTAATCAAAAACAAATAAAATGGAGTTCATCGGCAGCACGAATGCGGCTCCAAGACGACATTGAAGCGTGACAGATCCGCTGGCAGTCGATATGGACAGTAAGTAAGTACACAAGTACTTTGTACTCGGCACACTCGTGACGCCTCGCCTGGCCCGTTGAAAAACCCGCCAGCGGCCAAAAGATGCGCGCAACGTGCCGCGCTCTTTCGGGGCCGGAGGAATTCCGGGACTGTTGTGCGAGTGCTCAATACTCTCGTCTCGCATTGCGCAGATCTGCCCCAATCGCATTGACTGGCCGACGCCGTCAACGCCGTCGTCGCCATCGACACGTGCTGGCGGAGACACACTCGAGAAGACGGAGGGACAGGGAGATGGATGCCTAGGTACCCAGTAGGCAGTAGGCAGGCTGGACGTCTTTACTCACCTTTGCTGGCCGTGGATGAGGATGGAGGTGGAAGTGGAAGAGCAACAACAAGTCTCTCGCGCAGGTGGACTGGCCGGTGATTTTGTTGTTCAGACTCGAGACCTGGAGAGCCGATATCAGCACTGGAAAGGCACTGGCGGGCCCCACCAGACCCATCCGGCAGAAAAGCGGGGATGGCACGTCGCGGACTCACGGGCCAACCTGGGACCATGTCGAGTGCAAGTGCAGGCTTACAGGCTTGCAGGCTTGCAAGGCTTGCTAGGCAGGGAGCAGACCAGACCAGCGGGCGGACAGTGGGCGGACACTAACACTGGACACTAGTGCGGAATCGCGGATGCAGAGGCAGCCGGATATTGGCTGCTTTTTGGCTGGCATGTCCGTCGGTTGGCAGATCGACCGCCCATTCTTTCGTCTCTCGAAACAATGTTTTTGGCAGAGGGTCATTCCTCAAGTACAAAGCTGCGCGCGTTGACGTTGATGGGCACGGGCGGGCGCAACGAATGCAGCACCTCTCGCATCGACTCTCGCCGCTACTGTCTCAATCCCCCATTGTGCTTTGTGCTGTGAATCAAAAAGAAAAAAGTGGCGTGGCGTGGCGTGGCATGGCATGGCATAACCTGGGACGGCTGGCTTTAGAAAACCTCTCCGGCGACGGTTAAGGGTTAGGGATTTGGGCCTTTGTCCTTTCAAGGGTCTTGTCACCTCGATATCAGAATGAGAAAAAAAAATATGGCCTGGATGAAGACTCGGATGAAGCATTCATTGCAGAGGATTCAACGTTGAATAGGTGCCTAGTAAGTAGGGACCTCTTTAGCAGGTAGGTACCTTCCATCTCTTGCTGGCTAAGTCGTTGCGTCATTGGTCAATGCGGCAGCGTCGGCACCGCGAGAGACCATCATTGACCACTTGGCGCGCAGCTGCATCCGGAGGCTCCACCACATCTATGGCACACACACCCCCCTCCCACACCCCCAGCACCCACCATCCCCACCTGATTCGCTTCCTCGAGTCTCCACATTCGCGAGTCTTGTCTGGCCGAAATTGACATTCCCCATGTCTGTCGGGGCTCTCAGCTGATGAACTGATGGATAGAGAAACAAGTTCATATCGCCATGGGCAGTCTGGTATTTTCCCAAATGCTCATCCGTGAGGGTTACACGGAATTACAATGCATACTTGATACATGCTTCATACACATTACACATGCATATCATATGCACATATATGCACTAATGTGGTCATCGCACGGTTTCTTGCTGCACTGCAACAACATTGCCGCCGACGACAGCCGACGACAAGCTTGTGGTACATGGAGTTGAGGAGTCGAGGAGTCGAGGAGTCGTGGGGTTGTTGGGTCGAGAAGCAGGAGACGAGGACGCGGCACCAGGTCATCAGGATCCAGGACACGAGAACAACTGCTCCGCAGCAAAATTCTCTCCATCGCTTACGAGGCCCAGACTGCCTCACCTCCTCCATTGCACCTTGTCGTCTCGTCCCGGCAGTCACAGGAATCAGAACTCACGGCACCGTGCTATCCAAACGCCCTAGCTTGGTCAGGGCTGATCGAAAATGGCATCGTGGCTAGGCCATGTCCGCAGCCTCAACGCTCACAATCTGTCGACCTTTCGTCACGCCCCTTGGGCAGAGGCGTCAGGCGCGCTCGGCGACCTCGGCACCTTGCTGCCGCTCATGATTGCTCTGGCGGCGCAGGGATCCATCGACCTGGGATCGACCTTGGTGTTTTCGGGATTTTTTAACATGTTGACTGGTGTCTTGTTTGGCATTCCGTTGCCGGTGCAGCCCATGAAGGTGCGTTTAATCCCTCACGTAATCGTCCTCGTCTCCCGTTCCCATCGCCTCTGCACGTCATCTCTTTCCACCCACGATATTGACGGAGAAAAAAAAAACGCATGATGCAAAATAGGCCATCGCATCTGCCGCCCTCTCCAGACGAGACGGGCAATCCTTGAATGTCGTTGTCGCGGCCGGTCAGTGGGTTGGGGCCGCCGTGCTGCTGATGAGCATAACAGGCCTGCTAAAATGGGCGACGTCTGCCGTTCCCATTCCCGTCATCAAGGGAATCCAGCTCGGTGCTGGTCTTTCTCTCATCATCGGCGCCGGTTCGTCTCTCCTCAAACCGCTTGACTGGGTTCATCCAGTCCTGGACAATCGCATCTGGGCCTTCTTCGCCTTCCTCGTGCTCATTGCCACCCAGCGTCTCCAACGCTTCCCCTATGCCCTGGTGCTTTTCGTCCTGGCCATCGTCTTCGCGTGTGTCACCGTCCACATGGACTCTCACCGCCTGCCGTGGTTTCATATTTGGACACCACACTACGTCTTACCCCGGTGGATTGGCCCCGGAGGCTCGACGGCGCTGTGGATGGCCGTCGGACAGCTCCCTCTCACCACCCTGAATTCCATAGTTGCCGTCAATGCCCTGGCCGCCGATCTGCTCCCGGACATTCCCACGCCATCCGTGACGGCCATAGGCATCAGCGTGGCCGTCATGAACCTGTCCGGCACGTGGGTCGGAGCCATGCCGCTCTGTCATGGAGCAGGCGGGCTGGCCGCCCAATACCGCTTTGGTGCGCGGAGCGGCGCCAGCATCATCATGCTGGGCCTGGTCAAACTGCTGACGGGTCTCTTCTTTGGCCAGACATTGATCGAGATGCTGCAATCATATCCAAAGAGCTTACTCGGCGTCATGGTACTCGCCGCGGGCCTGGAGCTGGCCAAGGTGGGACATTCGCTGAACAAGGGCGCTCCTGACTTGTGGGAGACTTCTGCCGGTGAACGTCGCTCGCGGACGGTATCCGACGAGGAACGCATGGAGCGCTGGACCGTGATGCTGATGACTACGGCGGGTATTTTGGCTTTCAAGAACGATGCGGTGGGTTTCGTGGCGGGCTTGCTCTGTCACGGCGCATATAGGCTGGCTGAATGGGTCGACAAGAAACGAGGGAGCATCCGACTGAGTCTGGGTGAACGGACGCCGTTGCGAAATGCTTGAGGGGTGTGTGTGTGTGTGTGTGTGTGTGTGTGTGTGTGTGTATGTGTACGTGTGAAGAGGTGGCGAGTCTCTTGATGCTGTGTAAGCCGATTTCCATGCTCTTCCGTCCTGACATGTCAATAGCGCAGGCAATATTTTATTATAACGCCATGCCAGCGTACCATCATCGCTGCTCTGTCATTTCTTCATTTTGCAATGGACAAGTCTCTATCAGCGTCGTACCAGCCTAGCGTACACTCCCTGCTCTCCCATCTCTTCATCCATCCAAAAAGCTCCCACGCTGTTTTTTTTGTTTCTTTTCTTTCTTTTCTCTAGAGAAACATACATATGTGAAGAATACATACATGGTTAGAATCCACTACCCGTCTTTCTACTCTTCACCACACCCAAATCATCCACCGACCAAGCCTCCCCCCTGTAATACCGCCCATGATGCTCTCGCACCCTCTTCAGCAGAACCTGCTCAAACAACAAGAACAGCCCGCCCGCCACGGCCAGACACGCGCCCTCCACAATAGCGGTGACCTTGGCGGTGACGCTCCAGACGCCGCGCTGCTGCGAATACACGCCCACGAGGGTAGATATCAAGCCAGCGAGACAGTTGGCCACGCCGGGCATGATGAGCTTGTTCAGCAGCCAGACGTAGTTGTCGCGGTGTCGCATGGCCAGGACGGTCATGCCAATGACGGAGATGCCGCATGCCACGGCCGCGGTGACCAGGAGGGGGATGTTTTTGACGCTCTTGAGAAGTAGGTCTGTGGTTTGGTCGGTCCACTGCGGCGGCTGCTGCTGCTGCTGCTGCTGGAAGTGCTTGCTCTCGATGGATTTCTGGATGGTGGTAAAGGTCCCGGGAAAGACTAGGAAGCCGGCGAGGAGCAGCCAGACGAAGAAGGAGGCGGAGATGCTGTGGAGGATGGGAATGTCGTCTATGTCGAGCAGCATCTGCACGTAGCGGGAGTGGGCGGTATCGGAGCGCTCGAGGGGCTTGATGGGAGGAGGAGGAGGAGCAGGATGGCGAATGGCCTCGGCGTGATGTTTGGGGTCATGGTCCCAGGGCGGCATGGCGATGAGCAAGCGTAAGTGCTGAGTTGTGAGGTAAAGAGGTGTTGAGTTCGTGGGATTTGGTCGAGATGTGTAAGTTGAGCCCTCAAAGGGTGTCCCTGACGAAGAACTTTTTTACATGAATTGAATATGAAGATGTTTTATATTTTGATGACGATTCGATGCGAGGGGAGCGGAACAGTTGGCGCGCAGATAATTATTAAAAAAAAAAAAAGAGATGGAAAAGAAAAGAAACGAAAGAAAGTGAGATGGTCAGATGAACAACCTTCCAGTTCTTTTGTGTTTTTCTTTTTTTTTTTCTTTTTTTTTTTTTTTTTTTCGATCACACAAAGGAGATAAAACAACAAAAGAAATAAGAGAACTTGTTCTTGAACTCGGCGCCAAGCATGCACAACACTCACGACAAGAAAATGAAATAAAAAAGGGAGAAGAACCAGCCGCCGTGTTATAAATAACATGAGTTTTTGTATCTACAAGTCTTTACCTTTTATTTCTTTTTCTATCTCTTTTTTTTTCTCTCTTTTCTTCGTCAGTTTTCTTATTGTCTCTTCTAAGCGCCCAACGATACGTTGACGAAGCGCGACGGCCGAGACGTCTTGGCTGGCCTGATCGCAGAGAGTCAGACACGGAGGCCCGGACCTTTTGCTTGGCGACTGGCGTGGGCGAATCAGAAGGCTGGGCTGGCACTGAGGGTGGCCATTTCGGGCCGGGGACCGAAGGGGGACGCGCTGGTGGCTGGTGCATGGGGGGACTTGATTGTTTCAAAATGCTGCGCGCTTGTTTCGAGGACATGGTGCGTGAAAGGGAAAGGACGTGTTGTGTGTATGTTGTATGTATTGTATGCAAACATATATCTGTATGTGTTTGTTTGTCTTGGTTTGTCTGGCCACGGACCATACGACGCAGTGCGTGAGTGCACACGTATGCAAAGTACATTGCCATCCCGATTCCCGATTCCCATCCTCGCCGCCCCGTCAGTCCCACGCGACAGTGCCCTTTTTTTTTTTTTTTTTTTTTTTTCGCGCTGCCAGCACATGCCAAGCATAACACGGCCAAAGGATTACACTTTTTTTTTTCGCATAGTGCTGGCGTGAACATGGCGTGGCTTGCTCGCGCGAATGACAGAGCTCCAACCAGGCAGAGTGACAAGAAACAGAGAGGGGAAATACGGGCCTCGCAGCCAATCACAGCGCAGGCTTCCCGCGCCTTGGCACCTCTCAACCTTTGGCTCCTTTGCACAAGGCTGCCCGGTGGGTCCGACACCTTTTAACCTTTTGGTTCTGTCTGGCTGGAGGCAAGGCGGAGGCAGAGGCGGACAGGTTGGAAAGCCAGGCCATGTTTTTTGCCCGAGGCTTGAGGCTTCAATCCGACGTCAACATCAACATCGCGCATCCCGTCGCCCATTGATTGGCACCGTCACCGCTCCACCACCTACGGGCCTTGACTCGAGGCGAAGCGGCTGTCGCAGGGAGGCAGCAATGACTTCGTCGAGCGACGGCCGCAATGGCCTTGACCAGCAGCAGCAGCAGCAGCAACCGCCGCCGACGCCGACGCCGACGCCGCACGACGCCCATCTCTCTGCTGCTGCCCTTCCTGCTGCGACGATTCCTGCTACGACCACTCCCGCCGCGAAGCCTGTCCCAACGGCACCGGTCGCTGCTCCTGATGCAGTCGCGCCTGCGCCGGCGTCTCTGCCTGCGCCAGACGCTACCATCGACCATGAACCGACCTCCAAGACCGTGGCGACTGCCGCGCCAGCCTCGTCGACGACGGACGCATTGCCAGAGCCTGTGGCTGAACCTACGCAGCCATCGACTCCAAAACGAAATGGCGACGGGTCCAACGGACCTTTATATCCAGAGCCCGATGCTGCAGAATCAGCAACCCTCGAGACTGCTGTGCAAAACTCTGCCAACCACTCCTCCTCACACCAAGACCAGCCCATGCCCGATGCACCAAGCTTCACCGACGTTGACAACACCATCGTTTCCGGCCACGACGATGTGCAAAAAAATCATTCTTCTCAGCACGCAGCCACACAGCCTCAGTCCCAGCCCCAGCCCCAGCTTCAGCTTCAGCTTCCGCCTCCCAATAACTTTCCAAGTGTATTAGCTACCAACGAGCAGCAGTTTTCCCCATCATCGACTCCGTTTACCCCCTCGCAAATGTCCAATATCGACCAGCATGCTTACATGATGATGGCTCTCGCGTCCATTTCCGGAGTGCAAACTGCCATGTCCCCGCCGCCCACGGTCACGCCGTCGCAAGTCACGCTTCCGAACCTGCTGGATGATGGATTCAATGGCGTCACAATCGCCAATACTTTGCGCCAGGGCAACGCGGAAAATGGCTTGGAATCCTTTGCGCGGGTCGAGTTTGCCGACAGTGTATTCCAAATGACAACGTATGCCGTCATCATCGGTCGCGATCAGCGAGCCCTGGAGCAAGCCCGACGAGACGAGAAGCGCGAAGGGGAGCACAAGCGGCGCGTCGAGGAAAACGCCAGCATGGGCCTGCCCCCGCCCTTGCCTATTTGTCACGATCGAAGCAAGTTTAGTAAATCGTATGTTAGTGAAGAGGGTGGCATGCTGGGTCCGGAATCCGACAGCGAGAAAAGCGGACGGCCAGCAAAGAGGCGCAAGACGAGCACCAACGGCTCATCACAGCAGGACAATAACGACGAGTCGCAGGAGAACATCATCTCCAATCGTCAGTACGTGTCACATACACCCGGTGCGGCGGCAGTCGACCTCACTTCGTTGCGGCCATCACCCTGGCACGTTCCGTTTATCGGGATTCACTCTCCCGGCCCGAACATCGCCAGCAAGACCAAGGCCATCTCGAGAGAACACCTCAAGATTGCCTACAACCAGGACGACGGCGTCTTTGAAGCCATTCCCCTCCACAAGAATGGGTTCTTTTGCGAAGACGTCCATTACAAGAGCGACAAGGTGGTGCTGAAGTGTGGCGACAGACTGCAAATCAAGGATGTGGATTTCCGGTTCATCATCAACGGCGTGGAACGGGGCCGCACGGGAGCGGAAGAATACATGGAAGAAGAGGAGGCAGAAGAGAAACAAGAACAGTCCTCCTCGAAGAAACGTCACTGCCACGGCGGAAAGGAAATGAGCTTCGACTTTGAACAGTCGCATGGAAACGGCGAGATTCAGGATACGAGCGACGAACTATCTGACATTGACGTCAGCGCGCCAGAGCTGTCCGACGACGATGAAGGAGATGCCGACAATGAAGATGGAGACGATGCGGACGAGGCCGAGGAGGCTGAGGAGAACGAGGATGGCGAGGACGGCGAAGATGGTGAGGATGCAGAAGATGGCGCCGCTGACGACGACGATGGAGACGACTCGGAACTCAAGAACGAGTTGATTGTGGATCCAGAAACAATGCTTCCACAGATCCCCAAGAAAAGGGGCCCCGGTCGACCACCCAAGAATGGCATCATGTCGAAACGAGAGCAACGGCTACTCAAGAAGCAGCAGCAAGAAATGGCCAAGAAGACGCTGCCCCAGGCGGCGGTGGCGGCAGCGGCGGTGGCGCCTTGCGTTGAGCCAGCAATCAAGCGCAAAGTGGGTAGACCTAGAAAGCACCCTGCACCGGAAGAAGGCGGTGATCGACCGGAGAAGCGCAAGTACAAACCGCGCAAACCCAGGGAAGATGGAGGAGCAGAAGGGTCAGACGCCGAACGGAGAGCGAGGGAGAAGAAGGAAAAGAAGGCTCGTCCCAAGTCTCCTCCTCTGGAGCTCAAGATTGAGGATTACACCGAGGAGCAGCTCCAAAAACCCAACAAGAATTACGGTGTTCTCATCCACGAGACCCTGACGGCCGCCCCCGATGGCTTGACGCTCAAGCAGATTTACAAGAGGATATGCCAACGGTATCCATGGTTCTATTTCCACACAGGAACAAAGGGGTGGGAGAGCAGTGTGAGACATAACCTCATTGGGAACGAGGCATTCAAAAAGGACGAGACTACGAATCTCTGGTCCCGCGTACCGGGTGTGGAGTTGGACGCGGGCAAGAAGCGCAAGATATCATCGCCAGACAGGAATCTTGCAGCACAGGGATACGGCCCATATTCGTATCCGTATACTACCGCCGCCGCCGTGCAGCATATGCAACCTGGAGCGACGGCTGGCTATACTCCCGGGCAACAACCGCAACCGCAACAACAAGCACCCCCTGGTTATCAGATTCCAGGTTACTCTTCGCAGCCCGGTCGTCCCATGCAGCCGTATGCTCCAGCAGCGGCGCCAGGTCAGGCTCAGGCTCAGGCTCAGGCGGCGCAACCTGGACAACCTGGACAGTCGAATCCGCCGCGGCCGACACCGTCACGGCCGCCACTACCACCAGCGCTGCCGCCGCCACCATCACTATCTCATCCTCATCCGGCCCATCCTCATCCTCCTCATCCTCCCCCGCCTCCTCCGCCTCCGGCCCCTGCCGTTGCACAACCCCCACCTCCGGCACAGATACCCGTGGGTTACGGTCCTCCTCCGGCTCCCGCGAGAGCTCAGGCACCACAGCCCGGCGCATACAGCTCACCATACGCCTCGCGGCCGCCCCCGCCACCACCGAATGTCTCTGCTATCAAGTCGGAGCCTGGAGCGACGCAGCCCGGCGCGCAAACCATACAGCAGCAGCAGCAGCCTCGACCTGTCGCAACGGCAGCTGTTGCCGTGGGCTCTGCCGCCGGCGCAGGGTCGTCAGTTGTGCCTCCACAAACACCAACACCGCGGAGCGCAACGTCAGCCACGCCACCAATAACGGCGGCGGCGGCGGCGGCGGCGGCACCAGCCCGACCGGTCATCGACCCACGGCTGCTCGCGGCGGTGGTAGGCCTCAAAAACGGTCTGGTAGAGAACCTCAAGAAGGCTCGTAACCCCAAGGCCGAAGCCATCGTCATGTCCGCCCTGAACCGCTGTGTCGGTCTCAAAAAGGACGCCACCGAGAACGACAAGATGGAAACAATTTGCATCAAGGGCATCCGCGCCGTCATCGACGGCTTCCACAACCAAAACCGGGGCCCGGGCGGCACCACCACACCCCCGGCGGGCACAGACACGCCCCCCATCTTCGAGGCCAAGGTGCTGGCCTCGCTCAACGGCTTCAAGGACGTGTCCATCAAGGCCCTCAAGGTGCGGCTGGGGGAAGGGCGCGCCGAGGCCGTCACCCTGTCGGCCATAGACCGGGTGTTGGGCTTGGCGGACGCGAGTATTGTGCCTCAGGGAGGGGGAGAGGGGGAGTCTTCGGCTGGAACGGGCAATTTCGAGGGCGTGGAGCAGCATCTGATTCGGTCGATTCGGCAGCTGCTGATGGGGATGAATCAAAAACTTCGGGATGCTTAGGGTCATAGGGTTTATAGGGTTTATAGGTGTTGGCAGGGTATGATGGGTGTTGCTAGGTATTAAAGGTGTTACTAGAGTACTCTAGGGGGTTTTAAGGGGTGTCACCAGGGGTATTATAGGGGTATCATAAGGGTGTTACTCGGGGTGTTACTCGGGGTGTTACCAGGGGTATTATCAGGCGGTTTCCATTTTCATCATTTCATTATTCCATGTCATGTCATGTCATGTCATTTCCTTCTCTCCTTTGTCCTCATGTTTCCCAGTCCCGTCCCCGACTGACGAAGTTACGCATCAATATCGTTATCGGTGTCACTATCAAGGAAGGACCCTGATAGTCTTATTCCCCTCTGCGCGGAAGAGGACGCATGTGCTATGAAGATGTAATGATTGAGAGATGACGGAAGGAACAGAACATGAAATTTGTTTTTGTTTAATCTGACGTGGTGATTTTTTATGTGCATGGTGATGATGTGGGTGTGTTGCCTTTTTTTCTTTTCTTTTTTTTTTTAATTTCTTTTGTTCTTTTTTTGTATTTCTTTTTTGTTGGGGTTAATGTTTTTTAGTGTTTGATTGGTAAATTTGTTGAGGGGGGGTATATATTCTAGATAGAGGAAGATGCGAGGACAGGGAATTGGAGGCTGGTGTAGGCGTAGAGAATGAATGGTTGGTTGTTAAGTGACTGTAGAAAGCTTGGGGGTGGCTGATTTTCTTTTCTGTGGAAGATATATAGGGTATATACAATATATATTGGTATTTATGTTGACGTCTATGTTGGCATCTATATTGGCATCCATATTGACATGTAAATCAATATGTATGTCAACATCTATATCGACGTCTATTGTTGTACGTAATGACACATCTATACAACATGGACATGGACCCCGACATCTTCATATATCCAACCTTGGAGAACATTGGACGTCATGGCAGCAGCGACTACAACGTCAACTGCCCTGCCTCCACGCAAGCTTCTTCCGCACTCTACTCCCACGCCCTTTGGATATGCGGAATCACCGTCCTTCCCCTGCCATGTAAGCCGCCCCGTCAAGCACCTCCCATCTCCTCTGTACGGAAAACTCCAACCCCTTTCGGGTTCATAGCATGCCCCTCTTCATTGCACTTTCGTGACGTCATGGCGCACTACTGTGCATGCACGTACGGTCTCCCCTGAACATCCGTATGGGCATCGTATGGACACACTCCGCAGATGCAGCAGAGTCATATCAACATCCGTCGTTTACGTACACGACTGCCCACCGTCTGTTATATACAGTGTTCTCTTGCTCTAGGACGGCTCAGTCGGTCGTGTAAATGAGCGCCTCTATTGCCACTACTATTTATTTGGTGCCGACGATGAAGTTGAGCCCCATTGCATGGGCTGCTCTTTGCCATTAATGGACATGAGAGACTAAGGGTGTATTGTAAGATTTTTTTTTTTAAATTATTTCTTGCTTTATTATTTATCTATCTTTTTTTCGAATTCTTTTTTTAAGAATTTACAAGTACTAGCCTTTAGTAGCCTGTTTCTTAAAAAAAAAAAAAGAGAGAGAGAGAGAGAGAGACGAGAAACAAAGAAACAAGAATGGCGCCCTTCAAGATAAATCTATAACCAACTCTATCTAAGAACCTATTCATGCATGTACCCCCAGCATAGCGCCAGATGAATAAAGGCCAAAAAAAAAAAAAACACGTTTTAAATCTTATACATGCTAAATATCTCTTTTTCTTTTTTATAAAAAAAAAAGCAACTCATCTATAATGCATGATAGATAGATATACTGCCAAAGCGTTCCCGCCCACAATCTCTCCAACAAAGCCTACGCCTCGCACCTATATATATAAAACAGCTTGCCAGACAAGGCACCTCACAGTCCATGACCATGCCATGCACAGACCGTCCACTTCTGTCCTGTCCTGTCCTGTCCTGTCCTCTCCCGTCATGGCAAACGGCAGACGGCAAACGGTAAATAAGACTTACTGCTGCCTGACACAGCGCGACCGATACATCCATTATGCCGTCGTGGATGGAGCAGCGACATAGTCTAAATAAAGAAATATATTTAAAGAGTACAACGTATGCTGTCCGTTACCCAGGTTTGCGTCCCGCGTTTGATGCCGGGGGCTATGTTTCTGTAGCTACGCATGGTTCTTTGCTGGTTGGAAGATAATGTCCCAATAAGCCAGTGCACCAGTGGACAAGTACGCGATGCAAACCTCGGCATCTCAGCAGTAAGCATTGGGAAATTCACTTGCGACTGTATTACAGACTCACTGGAACATCCGAACATGGACGTCATACCAACATCACACACAACCACTTCACATGGAGCGACGCAAAAGTCAACATCAAAATATATTGTTTGGCCATAGCATAGAGCCGAACCTCCTCTTCGACGCCAATCCCGTCCATCCGTTCAGTCCATCCTCATTAAGTAAAAGCATCATGTGGCGTGTCCAGTTTTCCCGTGGCCCGATATGTGACGCTCTCATAGCGGTAAATAAGTATGACATTTTTTTTTTCCTTTTCATTTTTTGTCGTTTTTTTTTCTTCCCGAGGAAAACACGGAGAAACGCGGGTGAGGAAGACGAGGAAAAAAAAAAAAAAGGGAAGCTAAATCAAGGCCGACTGGAGTCGAGTTTAATAATTGGAGGAGATACAAAACGGGATTGATGGTAGGGGTATACATTTCTAATCGGTTGGTGAACTCGGGCTGCGGAGAACAGGGGTGGACAGGAACCTTGAAATAAATGAAGAAAAAAAAAAAGGAAGGCAATGATCAAGAAAAAAAGATAGAGAGAGAAAGGGAGGGGAAAGAGAGAAATGCAAGTATCAAAAGGAGTCAAGGAATAAGGTCGCCTCGTAATAGCTTGCGCGCGCAGACTTGTCTTATCGTCGAGCTTCAGACTCTTCTTTTCGTCCCTAAAAAAAATCCTTGTTTTATTGTGCTTTGTTACACAGTCAATTGCAAAAATTGAGCTTGTAGATGACAACAAAGTATGGCCGATTCATCTGGTCTTCTTGCGACAAAGAGCAGCCTATGCGCTTTGTTGTGGAAGAGCCGTAGGGGCGGACACTTCGCGTCTGGCGCCGTTCACGAACCTGCCCATGCCCGCTACGCCGCTATCCGACTCGCCAAGAATACCTAGACCGTTGACTGGCTTGGTGCTTTCAGCACGGTGGTCGTCTTCTGCGGCTTCCTCCAGATTCATGAGGGCCGGTGGGCGGTGACGCATTTGCTTGGCTTTGTTCAGGGAAATCGTCTTTTGCTGATACGTCGTGGTGACGGGTTGCGTATCATCCCGGTCAATGGTGGCCTTCATCAGTGCGGCCATCCACAGACGGCCGGCTTCAAGATTGGGCAATGCAAAATAATGCACCATCGGCTTGGTAAAGTTGACGGCCCTCGAAAGTCCAGCTCGCGGCGGCGTAAGCTTGAAGATGAAAACAGACTCATGATGGCCCTTTTCCGCTGCGCCGGATTCGTTGCCCATAAGTCCAAGGCTCGGCCCGCCGCTAGCTGCTCCAGTGAGCGTGGCATGGAGGCCCGTCAACCTCTCATTGCTCGCGGGCAGAACGCGGTGGAAGGAAATGTCAATCAGGCCCTTTTCTTGGTCATCTTCTTCCGAATAGTAATAGGCCAGGCGGCGGCCCTTGAGAACGAACAATCGCGGTTTCCACGTCGTCATGAGGTTGGAACTCTTCTTCTTCATCCATCCGTAATAGTCGGCGCTCTTCTTGGCTTCCAGAGGCGTGATCTTCTGGAGGCCTCGTGTATAAGCGCTCGTGTCCTTCTTGCCCTTTCGCTTGCTGCTCTTACTCGAAGGCGTCTCGTTGAAGCTCTTGCCGGTAGCTGGCGAGTCAATCTCGAGGCTCGGCTCTCCCGAGGCTGTGCTCGATGTGGTTCGTCCAGGTGAGTCCATGGCTCCGTCAGGAGTCGTCAAATCCTTGGATCGATTATTCGCCAGTCTGTCGGAAATGGCTCGCATGCCCGGTCGACCCTTGTTCATCGGCTTGGTGACCACAGTGGCAAGCCAGTCGGAGGCAAAGCCGTGCTTTACCACGTTGGCATTGGCGTTTGCGTCGATGTTGGCGTTGGCGTTGGTATTGATAGGTGAAGACGGAGACCTGGTAGAATTCAATAATCCGGTGTCGATTCTCGTCACGATTGGTGCTGGACTGTTGCTATCCTTGGCCGGGGCATTTTGGCGAGCGGATTCGGTTGTGGCCGTTGATGCTGTTCTTCTATGCGTTGTCGACTGAACACCGAAAAACTTCTGCATCGCAGGTGAAAAGCTCGGATCGCGGAACGAATCGACACTGCCGAACCGTGAATGTCGCGAAAGCGCTGTGGCGCTTCGGACACGCTGTTCTTCAGCATAGCTCGACTGTCTTGAATGCCCGCCGGCAGCGCTGTCTCGTTTGCGCAAGACGTTCCGTCGTCTTCCGTCGGTCTCCGCACCCGAAAAATAACCTCTATCCAAATCGACCGCCGAATCTTGCAGATCTGCGTCCAAGCCGGTCGCGATGCCCTCCTGCAGGCCGGCCGAGGAGAGCGGGCGCGAAGAGGGTCGCTGACCAAAGGCGTTGCCAAGGGTCCAGTTGCGGTCAAATGAGGCCTCCTTCTTGTGGGACATCCTTGAGTCCACCATGACTCCATTCCGTGACAAAGCCGACGAGGGTATTGCAACGGGTTGGGAGCCAGTTTTTGGCGGTGCGTGGCCTCGATAGTCGGTCGAGGAATGGGGACGTGAGTGATGAAGCTCTCGAACAGATGCGGCCGAAGGACGTTTGGTGTGTTTCGCGTGGGTCGGGCTATCATGGCTGCTTGCTGGGGACATTGGGGACCTCAGCGTAGTAGGACTGTCTTTTGATGTTTGGCCGAACGAACCGCGATGTGACGAAAAGCGGTTGGAGACCGACGACACAGCTGTGGTATTGATTCGAAGTCTCGGATCTTTGATATCTTCTGATCCTGCGTCGCTGCCCCAAGTTTGTGTCGTACGCCTCGTGGACGGCGCCGGAAGACTCACTTCGTCTTGCAGGGCCTTGATCTTGTGCCAGGTTTTAAGTCGTCTGCCAACAGAGCCCAGATCAAAAGCCTTGATAAATAATGAGCTCTGATCCATCCCTAAAAGCACTTCACCGCTAATCTCTTGGTCTCGAAATACTTCGCAATGGTGCTTCTCCACTCCAGAAGTGAAAAGATACTCGGCGACCTGGTCGGCATTCCATGATTCGACTTCGGCGCGCGTGTGTTCGCCATCCTCCTCCTCGTCTGTTTCTTCGCCTTGTATATAGGACATTCTTTGATCAAGGGCCATGCTGTATTCACTACCCGAGTCATTGCTTGCGTGTGGTATTCGAAGACCACCGTTGCTCGTAGAGCCTCGTAAGTGTGTGATGTGTTCGTTGATCACATTTAGAGTATCATTAAGGACTTGGCTATCGTGGTCGTGGCTCGGTGGGCGCGTAGACACTGATGCAGGTGAGCTATTTGCTGTAATACTCGGAGAAGCAGTTGTGTCCAATTTCTCGGGCTGTACAGGTAACGATATCGAATAGTCTTCTGCCTCGGGGGTTGCTGGGATGTATGGCGACTCCAGAAGTGAAGGTGCAGCTTTAGGTGCAATCATGATGCCCGAGCATTCGTCGACGTCGCTGGTGGCCAATGAAGGCGAACTGACAGGTTTGGGCGAAGCATAGACAGGGACGTTCTTTGGTGATGGGCGTGTGTAGACTTTTGAAAAAAAAATTGCATTTTAGCATACGGTCTCGGCATAGTCACCACAACGCAGAGGTTGGACCGTACCTTCAGGGAATAGTCCAGTGTTTCCATTGACAAGGTGTCGGCCCAGGAACCACCCATCGCCAAACTCATCATCTCGTTCAAGGAGCTCGACTCGGTCTCCTTTAGAGAGGCTCAATTCATCAGAGCTTCGTGCTTGAAAATCGTCTATGACAGAAGCATAAGGTCAGCCCAATGATTACCTCAAAAATATCAGGAAAACAACAAGAAAGTGCAGAAGCAAGCGGTATTCTCGAAGGTGGCGGCGAGATAGAACGAGATTTTTGTACGGAAAATGAAGGCGACGAAAAGGTACATGCATCGTTGAGGAGTATCAACATACGAATTACTAGCAAGGTATCTCCCATCTCGGGACGAGGCGGTGGCTCGCCGCCAGTCCGCGTCGCCATGGTATTCTGATGCTGCAAAAGATGCCGCTACCGATGAATCTCTCTGCAAATTTTCAGGGAGAAAGACGGGTTTTCAAGTCCCGATGGGGCGACAGAAGCCCGGGGGATGGACGAGAATGCACAGCCCAGCGGTCAGGGAATCACGGCTCCCTCGCTCTTTTTTTCTTTTTCTTTTCTTGTTTTCTTTTCTTTTTCTTCCTCTGTTTTTCTTTTTTCTTTTTCTTTCAAGACCTCAATACAGAATAGAGACAGGCTCGGGCGCAAAAGGAACGACCTGCGCCATCAGGTCAGGTTTCAACTGGGGATTGGTGAGTTGCAGTGGACGAAAAGCCGTAGACTGGTGTGGACAGTGCTGCACGAATTCGCTGATTGCTTCGTCTGTGTGCTGTGCACAAGAAAATGGGATCTTGGCGGCGTGAATGGTGATTGAAGGTCTGGTGAAATGAACGTGGGCGCGCCGTATGCGGACGTGGACTGGATGTGGATGTGGATGAATGATGCAGCGAGCCGACGTGCGAGATGATGGATGGCGGAAAGGCGGAAGACGGAAGGTGGCAGATGGATGGATGGATGATGGATGGATTCCCTCCGGTCTGCATTCCCTCTGGATGGACGTTACTCTGTATGGATGATGGATGGATGTGGAATGGGGCCGGGTTGGGGGGGTTGTGGCTGGGCTGTGGACTCCAACACAAGCTAGTGCTCGCTTGTTGTTGGGCGGCGGAACATGGCATTGAAGAATCAACGACAACAACAAGTACAAAAAACAAGGAAAAAGAAAAAAGCAAAAAAAAAAGAAAAGAAGAGGAAAGAAAGAAAATAAAGAAAATCATGTCAAAATTATTAACATTGGCCGGCCTACACTCTAATTTTATGTGGCGTGGCGCCGCATGAATTCAATTCGTAGCTCTGAGTTTATTCCGTTGCCTTGGAGTCTGTATGCATTGCTGGTCTGGTAGTCTGGTGGGCTCGTGGGCTCGCGGGCTCGTGGCTTGGTGTTGGCCTGGTGGCCTGGTGGTCTGGTGGTCTTGCCGCTTGACTCAAAAGTCGACTCTTGAGGTCATGACGCGGGTCTTGTGGACGGCCAAGCCAGGGCGGGACAGGCACGGCCAATGTTAATGCCATTAGTGATGGCTCGGCAAGGCGTCATGGACCCGTCCCAGCCTGCTTATTGGACCCTGGCTGTACCCATATGTACCCATACACGCACCCTTACATGGCACAAGACAACCCATACATCCCGGTGCCCCCAGCCTGCCAGGCCAGCAGCTGCCATTCGACTCGCTCTCTCGAGTCTCCAGCACAGCGTCCAAAGCTCCTGTCACCTGTGCACTGCACACACACACACACACCACACACCATTGACAGCCGTCGGCATCGGCATCGGCATCGGCATCGCATGACTAAGATAAAATGAGGTTGCAGAGCTGGCTCCGAGCCGGGGCAGCACAAACAGCAGGGGCAGCAGAGGCAGCAGGGGCAGCCGCAGAGTCCTCTGCAGCCCCGCGGTTCGCATGGTCGTCGTCGTCGTCGTCTCCCAGTCTCTGCAGTCCTCGCAGTCCTCGCAGTCCTCATCGTCTCCCTGAGCCTCGCAGCCCTCTCGAGCCTCACAGTCGCTCCGCCGCCGCCGCCGCCGCCTCCGTCCTTTCCTTTGTCCATCGCCCTGCCCGTCCCGGCGCCTCATCCATTCTCCTCCAGTCCGCTTGTTTGGGTGGCCGGTCCTTCACCGCAGCTGCAGCCATGTCTGCCCGTGTATTGGACGGCACTGCCATCGCCAAGACGATTCGCGAGAGAATCGGAGCCGACATTGCCCAGAAGCAGCAACTCAATCCCCGCTACAAGCCATGCCTTAAAATTATCCAAGGTACGCCATTTGCGCCCTGCTGCTTGTGAAATTGCTCTGCGACAGATTCCAAATACTAATGCTACCGTCCGTGTGCAGTGGGCGATCGCTCTGACTCCTGTTCGTTTCATCCCGAGCCAACCTCCTCCCCTCTTACCTAACCACCCCCCCCCTCTCCCTCCGAAGGGCCCCGCAATTGCAACCGCAACCGCAATCGTCTGCCATCATGTCGTAACTAATCGAGTCAATTCGCATCTGTAGCCACCTATGTGCGCATGAAGCTCAAAGCGGCCGCTGAGGTACGGTGATGACAGAAAAAAAAACGCCTTGCTCAGACGCTCCTGACTGACCTCCTCTTCAGGCTGGCGTCGCTTGCGACCTCATACAATGCCCTGTCGACATTTCCGAGGTCGAATTGCTAGACCAGATCCGCCGCCTAAATCACGACCCCACGGTCAATGGAATTTTGGTGCAGCTGCCGCTGCCTGCTGGTCTCTCCGAATACAACATTACTTCTGCTGTCGCGGATGAGAAAGATGTCGATGGCTTCGGTACAAACAATATCGGCGAATTGGCCAAGCGTGGTGGTGCTCCCATCTTCACCCCATGCACTCCCAAGGGTGTCATGTTCATGTTGAAGGAGGCCGGCATACCTATTGCAGGCAAGACGGCCGTGGTGCTCGGTCGAAGCAACATAGTTGGTGGTCCTGTGAGCTACCTCCTGCGTCATGCCGATGCAACTGTCATCGTCTGTCATTCCAAGACTCAGGATCTGGAACTCTACCTCAAGCACGCCGACATCGTCGTCGCAGCCATTGGCCAGGCTCAATTCGTCAAGGCCGAGTGGTTGAAGCAGGGGGCTGTCGTCATCGACGTCGGCACAAACTTCATTCCCGATGCCACCAAGAAAAGTGGTCAGCGCATGGTTGGCGACGTCGATTTCGAGGGCGCATCCAAGGTCGCTTCCGTCATTACCCCCGTTCCTGGTGGCGTTGGCCCCATGACAGTGGCCATGCTGCTTCAGAACGTGGTGGAAGCGACCGATCTGTTCTTCGAGAAGGAGAAGCTGAGAAGGACGATCCCTCTCCCGCTCAAGCTCAAGACACCTGTGCCATCCGACATCGCCATCTCTCGCGACCAGACTCCCAAGCAAATCACGCGTATCGCCGCCGAAGTTGGAATTGCTCCTCATGAGCTGGAGCCGTACGGAGCCTACAAGGCAAAGGTTGACCTCAATCTGCTCAAGCGTCTCGAGCACCGCAAAAATGGGCGATATGTTGTCGTGACCGGAATTACCCCGACTCCCCTTGGCGAGGGCAAGTCTACGACAACAATGGGTCTAGCGCAGGCCCTGGGAGCACATTTGGGCCGACTGACGTTTGCCAATGTCCGACAACCAAGCCAGGGACCGACTTTTGGAATCAAGGGAGGCGCTGCTGGCGGTGGCTATAGTCAAGTGATTCCCATGGACGAGTTCAATTTGCATTTGACAGGAGATATTCATGCCATCACAGCAGCCAACAACTTGCTTGCCGCCGCCATCGAGACGAGAATCTTCCATGAAAACACGCAGAAGGATGGTCCTCTCTATAGACGACTTGTGCCAGCTAAGAACGGAGCACGAAAGTTTGCCCCCGTAATGTTTCGCCGCTTGAAGAAGCTGGGTATCGACAAGACGAACCCTGATGAGCTCACCGAGGATGAGATTCGTCGATTTGCCCGCCTCGATATCGACCCTGACACCATTACTTGGAGGCGTGTTCTGGATGTGAACGATCGCCATCTTAGAGGAATCACCGTCGGCACTGCCCCGACGGAAAAGGGGCAGTCGCGCGAATCCGGCTTCGACATCTCTGTTGCCAGCGAGTGTATGGCTATCCTAGCGCTCAGCACCAGTCTGGCTGACATGCGTGAACGACTTGGTCGCATGGTCGTCGCCACATCCCGCAGTGGCGACCCCGTTACCTGCGACGATATTGGAGCCGGCGGCGCGTTGACGGCTCTGATGAAGGACGCCATCAAGCCCAACCTTATGCAAACCTTGGAAGGCACGCCGGTATTCGTTCATGCTGGTCCATTCGCCAATATCAGCATCGGGCAAAGCTCCATCATTGCTGATAAACTTGCTCTGAAGTTGACCGGTACCGAGCCTTCAGAAAATCACAGCGAATCTGCTGGATTTGTCGTGACGGAGGCCGGATTCGATTTCACAATGGGAGGAGAGCGTTTCTTCAACATCAAGTGTCGCACCTCGGGGCTCGTTCCAGACGTGGTGGTTGTTGTTGCCACTGTCCGAGCCCTTAAAGTGCATGGAGGCGGTCCTCCCATTGCGCCAGGTGCTCCGCTGGACTCTGTGTACAAGGAGGAGAATGTGGACATTTTGCGGGCTGGTTGTGTCAATCTGAAGAAACACATTAGCAACGCCAAGTCGTTTGGCATCCCTGTAGTTGTTGCGATCAACAAGTTTGCCACGGACACGGAAGCCGAAATCGCCGTCGTTCGTGAGGAGGCCTTGTCTGCTGGCGCCGAAGATGCCATCCTCGCTGATCACTGGGCGCAAGGCGGTAAAGGAGCTGTCGATTTAGCTCGAGGCGTCGTTGCCGCCAGTGAAAAGCCAAAGGAGTTGAAGCTGACGTATGATCTGAATGGTACCGCGCAGGAGCGCATGGAAGCCATTGGCCGGAAAATGTATGGTGCCGCCAATGTTGAGTTTAGCGAGTTGGCCCAGAAAAAGGTTGATACTTACACCAAGCAAGGCTACGGTAACTTGCCGATTTGCATTGCCAAGACGCAATACTCTCTATCACACGATCCTGATTTGAAGGGTGCCCCTACTGGGTTTACCATTCCCATTCGAGACGTTCGCATGGCCGCCGGTGCTGGATATCTGTAAGTGCGCGCGAGAGCTTGATAAGACAACAGCAGCAGCAATACTACTGTGGCTTCCAGACGAGATTTTTATTTTTTCCGTTGCAATTTGGGACTAATGTTTTATCGACAGATATGCCCTGGCCGCTGACATACAGACGATTCCGGGCTTGCCCACGGCCCCAGGATACCTCAACGTCGACGTGGACACGGAGACTGGCGAGATTGACGGACTCTTCTGAGAGATGGACAAAGCATTGGTCGTTTCGGAGAAGCATTGTATTTTAGAGGCATTTGGAAAAAGAAATGGCTACATGGTTTGATATGGTTGCCCTTTGAAAGAGGGACATGGGGAACGAAGAATTGACCCCTTTACTCAACGTCACACGGCAGGTTTTAGATTCATGCGGGCAGGATAGCGAGATGATTTCATAGTGGGAGTTCAACACACAAACTTGGCGCGGGGGTTTCGACGAGCATTCTAGCTTGTGTTTGCTCTATTTATTCATTTTTAGACATTTTGGTCAGCTTGTATGTAGATAAAGAAGAAGGTACATCGATTTTCTTTTCTTCTTTTTTTTTGGGACTTTTTCTCTTTGTTTTGTATTTCCCCTTGCTCTGCCGTGTTCGCCATTTGTACATGACGGTCTTGTGCCGGAGAGGTCTAAGCACACTTTAAGGGGATACAGTATGCACCAGACCAGACTCGTTCTCTTCCCACAGCGGCAGCATGCAAAATGCAGAACAGATCAGCTTGACATTTATGTACAATGTACATACATACATGACAATACGTCAAATGCCCGGAATTTATTCTCTACGCCAAAGCTGCAGGCCGAGGCTAGGGAAGTACGCTTTAGCAGCCGCATAGTGGATTGGTGTGGGCAGTTGCTAAGAGGGGACTTGAAGTGGGGTGTGTTGCTCTGCATGGTGGTTCAGGGAGGGTTGCGTGCATTGTATGCGTGAGTAAGTACTATCCGGTGCAGATTCTCTAAACCGGATCTGGTGCGTTGATGCAGTCTTGGCTTGTGGGCTGCAGGTCAGAGGAGTGTATGTATGTACTTACACATAACTACCTACTAGGTACTTACATACTACATAAAGTACTTATGTACACATGTACGAGGGTTCTCGCGCCTCAACTGCATTCAGCTCATCAAGCCGCAAGTGCTTCTACCTACTACCTACTAGTGGATGGCGGGGCAATGTGTCGTCTGCTTCTGACGCGGCCCCCTCATTGCAGACCTGCATAAAGATCAAGCGCTTGAATTCACCAAATGTGACATGTTTCCTGTAACGGCTCAGCCTTTTTTATCTCAATTCTGTCCGAGAAAAACTCCTCAACCTCAATTGCATTTTTTCCAAACTCAGGCTCGATTACCACCATGACTTGGTAATCGAGTCTACACATGTATCTGCCAATGTCACGTGGTGGTTCGAGAACCTGCTGTGGCCGATTGTATCCGCCCCACCTACCGAACAGGACAACCACATGACAACGACTTTGCAGGCAAAGCATATGTTCGAAAGACGGCAACAACCCCTGCATTGCATCTAAAACATTCGTCTTGACTGACCGAGCCGTACAACGGTAGCGGCTAGAAACTCTACCCTCGTGGACGTCTATTTTCACCTGCTTGTACCAACATTGTACATCTATTCGAGATCGTTTTCTCCTGGCAATTGTCCTCTCAACTGTTGGGTTATCCGCGGGGTTCGCTCAGCTGAAAACCAAAAGTGCGGCTCCTCCACGGGATCACGGTACATTCCTGTAGGTAAGCAGAGGCACCCGACATCGGCGACGAAAAGGGAAAAAAAAGAGAGGAAAAGATGAAGAACATGCTAGGCGTCAGGCTGACAATTCAGAAGAATTTCTTCTTGCATCCATCATCTCCTTTGTTTTAGAGGTTCCTTTTTCACCCATCATGGATTCAACTCGAGCCGGCGGCGGCCAGCACACGTCGGCTGCAAAACCGAACACCGCCAGGGAAACACCGGAACTTTTGGATGTTTTCAAAGCCGCAGCGCTGTCGGTCACGAAACTGTACAAGACGTCAGCTCTGGCTGAGTCGAGGGCAAAAACAGAAGGCTATCAAGATTGTCTGGACGATCTCCTGACATATCTTGACAAGGAAGACATGGGGCTCAAGGACGGAGAGGGCTGGTCGGTCAGGAAGTGGGCGACGGAGCGGCTCGACGGACGGGATACGAGCCATCCACCCAACACAGAAAGCGAGGACGAGAACGAGCGGATAGAGCGAACCTCATCTCCCGAGATGGCAACAAGAACGAGCGTGGAGCCTCAAACTGTGGCAGCGGCGGCGGCCGCCGCCAAACGAGCAGAGTCTCCTCCCAAAGCTGGGGTTGTGTCCATCTCCGAAGAGCCAATGTCGATTGTCGTGCCATCACAGGACAACTTTACGTTTCAGTCATCACACCCGTATCCCAACATTGCCACATTGGACCTCTCGGACTCGTCCCGATCGCGTGACGTCCAATCACTGTCCTCGGCGCGAGGCTCAAAATCACGGCTCAGTGGACACAACTCGAAATCTGGCTCTCGTGGCATGGGACACTTGGGCAAGGGGGCAGGCACGAAGCGCAGGTGGGACTTTGACGATTTTTTCGGCGGATGTCTGGGAGGCAAGGAGCCATTCGGCAACGGAGGCAAGAGAAGTCGCCATGCTTGATGGGAAGAGTCATGTAGGCAAAGATCATGTCGAGACCAAGATGTGAATGATAATGGTGCAACGTTTCTACGGTACATTTTCAGGGCAGGATGCACATATTTGACAGCAAAGGGGACATGGGAGCTAGCATAGGCATCGGTCGGCGTTTTATTTTCGATTTGGCAGGACCATGGCACTGGTATTTGCATTTGCATTGGCGGGGTTGGAACGATCCGTTGCCCTGGTCTTTCTTTCTTTTTCTTTTTTTCTTTTCTTTTTCCTTTGTTTTTTTATATCTTTGATTGTACTTGGGTTCATAGAATGGGGGGCCGCGTCCAAAAGGAGAGGGCGCAGTGTAGGGATCATCTTCATAGCGGTAAATATTGTTAAAAGAGCTTTGCTGCTCAACGAAGCCAGCACTAGCAGCACCAACTACCTACCCAGCGTTTTGCTTTTATACAAAATATCCAAACCGTTGCTGTGAATGCTGAGTCTACCATGATTCATTCAACTCAAGACCAGATTCTCGTTCTCGTTCTCATTTTCGTTCTCGTGGTCGTGCTCCCGCTCCCGCTCCCGCTCCTGCATGTCCAATCGTCGCTTCAACGCCGTGTTCTCGTGCTGCAGCTCCTCCAAATGCTGCTCCATCAAGTCCAACCTCTCCGTGGCGCCCATGACCACCTCTTCCGATATCCTAGCAAGCCTCCAGAGCCGCAGAATCACCACCAGCGATCCAATCGACTCGGTGAGGCCCCGCGAAGCAATGTCAATGACGAAACTAACAACAATTACCAGCGCGTCGAACAAGTGAAACCACGACGCGAGGTAGCTACTCGGAAAGCAAAAACGAACCAGAAAAAGTCAGCTTCGAGTCTTGTGTTGTTTTGTTCGCTGCGCAAGATATTTCACTTGCGCGGGGCTCTAGCAGCATGAAACATTGTGTCTTGTTCTTTTTCTTGTTTCTTGTTCTTGTTCTTGTTACTTGTTACTCGTTACTTTGTTACTTGTTTCTTGTTTCGTGTTCTTGTCCTGCTTCTGGTTCTGGTTTTGCTTTTCCACGCACCTTGGTCCAAACGAAAACAAACAGGCCCCCAGCTCAAGCATAAACAAACTACTCAGCAACAGACCGACCCGTTCCAACGATCCCGTCAGGTCCTGCACCCAGGGCTCGTCCCGCTGGTGCAGCTCACATGCGATGAGTTGGATGAAGATGTTGGCTAGCAGGGCGGCCACGTCCACCGCCACCATGGACATGACCAGGAAGTGTTTCCGGCGGGACGAGAGCAGGACGCGTCCGGTGCGGCGGACGTGGTGGAAGTGATGGAGTAGGCGGTCGGTCGTGTCTGGCTCGAGGCGTGATATGGTGGGTTCGGGGAGGGGAGGGAGGAGAGGCGTGGTGGTGATGTCGGCCATGATGAAGTGTTAAAAAATGATAAAAAAATAAAAATTGGTGTGCTTGATCTTGAGGCGATGTTGATTTCGTGGGCGGTGATGGGATTGTCTTGTCCAGGCCAAGGTAGGTAGCTAAGTAGGTAGGTTGGTTGGCTGGTCCGTAGACAGGCGTGCTGCAAATATTTGTAGCTTGTGCCGCTATCTCAGATGTCGTGTTGCGATTCACATTGGCTTGAACAAGTGGATGCTTGGGGAGAGGGGGATGGGTGACTTGGTCAGAGACTACGATTCGGGTGTTGGAATTGGGGCATGTACATACATATATACATATGTATGTATGTGTGTATTGTATGTGAGTATGGATGGAGAAGCTATTGTGAAGGAATGGGCTTCCGACTGGCTCGGTCGTGTATGGTCCAGGGAAAATCAAGTTTGGAGCAAGCCAGCCCCGCTGCGGGTAGACGTCTCGTGATGATGAGTTTCTGGAACCGCTTGGCGTGGGTGGTTAACTCGATTGGGAAGATGGGGGGGGATCATGGCATTGATGGCATAAATCTGGCATGCATTCATTCCTCGAGGTCTGATCTGGGAGAGAAACTGTCAAGAGTGAGATGGCATATGTACGTACGTACACAAATGCATCATGCGTCCATGTTGGCTACCGGACTTGGTACCCTAGTAGAAGAGGGCATGCCTATGGACGCCTGATGGGTGACACACGGGGTCTGTGCTCTTTCCATAAAGTATCGATTGCTGGATGAATTGAGAATCAAGCTGTCATCACTGCCATCGCTGTCATCAACCAAAAACCTCAAATGGTATATTGGTTATGTGTCCAGTGTCGTATTTTGTTCGACGGCCGACGGCCCACCACCCGCCAGCTGGCGCTTGTTAATGTGGTGGCTGGGTGGATAAACTCCGGCCCCTTCCCGCCTCCCATGTCAAAGCTGCACCGCGGCTTAGATCATTGCACCAGAAGATTTCATCCGCGACGCTTCCCGCGTTTCGGTCTAGCTACACATCCAACCTCAAACATCGTCGTCGTCGTCGTTGTCGCGCAGCAATCCTCGTCACCTTCCTTTTTCCGTCGCCCACCTCAAAGTTAGCGCATCGCCTTTGTCTTTGTCCCTGGATTCAAATACTTTTGTAGCGGAATTGATATCGCTGCTAGTTTAGCGACTCGTGAGTTTCTTGCTCCTCATATCCTACTCCCCCCCCCCCCCAAAATCTTTTCGTGGCAAACATCCAGTCTTTTTGCGCCGCAATTTTAACAAACAAGAACATCTGTCGGATTTGGTGCCAGCTGGCGGTACTGCACTCCCGCAGAGCTTGTCCCTGTTTCTTACCTAGCTTATTGTCACTCTTTTCTGTTTTTTTCTCTTCCTCTTTTTTTCCCTCTTTTCCCTCTTTTCTTTCTTTTCTTTCTTTCTTTTTCTTTTCGCTTATATAGGCGAGACTCAAAGTCATCTCCCGACATGGAAAATTAGCTTCCAGAAAATTCCAACTAACTATTCACCCTATAGATCTACCTCTCCCGCCAGCCACATACTCGTCGCACACATTAGCAGAACCAACCATGGCCGACGCAAATCAAGCAGAGCAGAAGCCCATTGCACAGACTGCGGGGCAGGAGCCGGAGACCGACATGACGGCCGCTGAAGAGGTGGGTTTCTTTATTCTCATCCTGGCGAGCATATCGCGCATGCCACTGAAGACAAGGTTTTCATGACATGTTCGAGGATGAGAAAGGGCACACAAGTGACACAAAAAAAGAAATAAACACAAGACACAGAGGAAGAGGATGCACGAGAAAAAAAACGAGAAAAAAAAGCTAAAAAAAAAACTGACAAAGTGTGTTGCTGTGTCTATAGGAAGAGATCACGGCCATGAAGCGCCGCGTGGCAGAGATGGAAGAGGAGGCCAAAAAACTGCGAGAAATGCAGGCTACTCTAGAACAGCAGTCAGCCGATCTGGCCGACGACAAGGAGTCGATTGATGCGCGTAGCATCTTTGTCGGGAACGTCGACTATTCTGCTTCGCCTGAGGAGATTCAGGCCCATTTCCAGAGTTGTGGCTCCATCAATCGTGTCACGATTCTTTTGGACAAGTTTACCGGCCAGCCCAAGGGGTATGTGTGTTTATGAATTCTCGTTGTGTTTCTCTCCACCCTCCTTTTGTTTTTTTTTTCTTAGGTTCCTAACACCCGTATGATGCCCATGTATACTAACTGGTATAAAAAATGCAGCTACGCCTACGTCGAGTTCACAGAGCCCAGTCTAGTGGCTCAAGCGCTCGTCCTGAACGAGAGTCTCTTCAAAGGCCGCAACATCAAAGTCACTCCAAAACGCACCAATGTTCCTGGCATGAGTCGGGGCCGCGGCCGTGGCGGATACCGTGGCGGCAGAGGCTTCTTTGGACGTGGATTTCTACCGCGAGGCGGCTACCGCGGGGGCTACCGAGGTCGTGGGCGGGGCATTCACACGCCTTACTAGGAAAAGGGAAGCGAGTCCTTCTCAGCGACAGCACCCGAGCACTACTGATTTCTATTGTTTTTTTTTCTCCTTTCTCTTTCTTTTTATTCATCTTCATTTTTGCTTTTGAGGGTTGGGGAAATTTGTGCAAAGGTGGGGACGGCCGTGGGGATGTTCTCTTCCAGAGACTTTAGAACCAGATGACGAGTTCCCAGGCAAGGAAGTGGTTTTGACAGAACAGAACAGACACACAGAAGATGGGAAAATGTACTGGCCACAGGAATGAAAGATATTTGATACCATGGTTTTACGCCGCCGTCTAGTAGCAGGGAAGTGAGTTGTAAAAGAGGCGCTTAAAAAAGGGAACCAAGAAAAAAAGAAAAAAGACGGGGCAGCAGGACAAGAAGAAGAAAAACAAAAAGTACAAGAAAAGGCAGGTCATGTACAGGTATCGGCCGCGTGGAGACGGGCACAGTGGCAATGATGTGGAGTTTAGGGTCTGATGTCTCTTTTTTTTTCCTATGTTGTTTTTTCTTCTCGTCTTTAATGGATGAGCTTCTAATGAATGAGCTCTTAATACAGTGCTAGCTCTAAGCCGGTGTCCGTCGTGAAACATGCCAGGTATAACGAAATGAAGAGAAATAAATAGTATATCCACCGGGTGCTTTGGCGGGGGGGCCCCCGAGAAAAGGGCGCTGGCTCTTCTTTCGGGACTGAGGTTTTGGAGATGCAAACTGAGTTGCGAAAAGATGGTAGCGTTATAAAAATACACGTGCCATATGAGGAAGGGGAGTAAGACACAGGACAGGAAAAGGCAAGAGAAGCGGAAGAGGTCATGACCAAGTATAAAGATCTGGCACGCTTGATGGCTGTAAGGATGGAACGGTGTGCTGGGAAAAAAGATTTTTTTTTTATTCTTGGGTTCTTTTTAGAAATGAGCTTTGGTGTAGGGAAAAGGTTGATACAGCTTGATAGGTTGTTGGTTCGTAATATCTGCTTAAACAGAGATGCATGCTTTGCAGGGTAAGGAGGTGTACATGGCGTCCTCGCAACCACATGGATTTACCGACCGAATTCTAAGCCTCTCTCTCTCTCTCTTTTTTTTTTTTTTTTTTTTTTTTCAAGAGAAAAGAGAGAAGAAAGAAGCAAGAAAGAAAGATAAATATCGTCACAAGCAATGTAGCGCGGGCAGTAGGCTCGCTCGACCTTTGTAAAATCCGGATGCAAGATCGGGGTTCGTCTTATCAGATCAGGTGGGGCCAGGGCATGAAATCTCCGTGTCAGGGACTCGGAAGCTCGAAAGGAAAGACCGAAAGTCTGAGTTGCCATGATGGTGTGTCTCCTGGCCTTGGCGAATGATGTATTTTTTTTTGCGCGTTATAGGGGGGAAAATAAATAAAACACGCTTCTTTAACTCCGGGGATTGGTTGAAATGCCCCGGCACTATTTTTTCTTGTTTGCAGGATAGAAGACGCGAGGCGTGTGGTGTCATTTGATGGACATGTGGTGGGAACATGGTGCTGCACAGCGTCGGGCCGGTCTTGATGGCGGCGGCCTTTATGTTCAATACTGATGTGTATAGAGTGGGTGATGTACATGTAAGTAAAAAGAAAAAGAGACCGGGCCCAAGGACGGATGCATGGCGTTGTTTTGGCTGGCGGGACATGCAGCAGACAAAGAAGCACTTTCATTGGGCTCTATTTTTATCGAAAAAACATAAATAAATAAATAGACAGGGGTGCACACGGTCGGTGTTGGCTTACGTGCCGAGGAGATGTCAGCGTGTGTTGTGATGCGGCATCAACGAATCGACTGCAGAGGTACATTTATATACTATGGTCTGGCGGTAAGTAGGTTGGTAGGTATGGTACTGTGTTCTACTGCGTATGGCTGCCCTATTTGCGTCAGGTGTAGTAGTATTGGAGTACGTCGTCTCCTGTGTATGAATGAGATAATGAGACCTGACGATGCTTGGCGATTTTCAGCTGCTCAGATTATGTGACCAAGCAGGCCATTTACTTTACCCTTGGAAAACTGGTAGGTAGGCGTAGATGTACTTGTGGATCAACAATCATCAAGCTGTTGGGTACAGCGTACTTAAGTACCTGGACTTACTTGGTGGAACAGCGCATGGCTGCTGCTGGCTCCCTCCCCCGAGGCCCGGGCCAATGTTATCTGCGCCTAATGGTGCGCCCAAAGTGGTGCCCCCAGCCAGCAGCGCTGCCGTATGGAGCCATGACTGATCCATCTCAGGCTGGGACTCGGACACGGACGCGGACGCGGACATGGACATGGATGGCCATGGAACATGGAGCATGGGGCATGGAGCATGGAGCCATCTGCATCTGCACCGCACGCACTGCCTCAAACCTCCCACTTGACGCTTGCACTTCGCATCGCAGAGTCGTCGTCACTCGGACTGTCGACACCGTCATTCTCCATTCACCCGCTCACTCCCCTGTGGCATCTCGTCCTCGACGCCCGGGTTCTGGCTTCTGCTGCCAAGTCTCATCAGCATTCTTTCTTCTAACCTACGCCATCGGACGGCCTTGCACTGCTTCAGGTCACGGCGCCGTCCATCGTTGCGACCACGATCATGACGCCCCGTACCGAAGCTGGTCTGCCCGGGTGAGTGGTCACACAGTGCACACTATATGCCTCCCTTTATTTGATTGCTTCTTGCTTCTTGCTGCCCGTTGCAAGCCAAGCAGCCTTGAAGCTCTTCCAGACACTTCAGATACAACGCACCAGACGGCTTCCCTTCCATCCTCGTCTTGCCATCGTCACAAAACTGACAGTCGTTGCAGCAAGCTCAATCTGCGTGTCACGAGTATGTCCTTCCGACTCTCTCCCACTCCTCACCTTCGCACCTCCGCATCCGTACTTACCGGGCTCGTCCCATCATCCCTTGAATTCATACTGATGCTTCTTCCTGACAGTCATCGCCGCCGATGGCCTCTACAAGAGAGACGTGTTTAGTACGTTTGGCACAAAAATTCCCGCCTGCTCCTTTGCTCGCCGCGTTCCGTTCACTTGTCCTAATCGTAATAGGGTTTCCCGATCCTTTCGCCGTCGCGACCATCAATGGCGAGCAGACCAAGACCACCACCGTCAGCAAACGGACGTTGAATCCTTATTGGAACGAGAGCTTTGATTTGTACAAACCCCCTCCTCCTTTTTCTTGTGCACCCTTTTCTCTCTTCAACTCCATCCCTCTTGGTATATATGGTCATAGATGGCTTGTGCCCACGAACATGTAACTCACAACCGCCCAATAGCCGAGCGAACGAAGGCAGCATTCTTGCTGTGCAAGTGTTCGATCAGAAGAAATTCAAGAAGAAGGACCAAGGCTTTCTCGGTGTCATTAACATCAGAGTTGGGGATGTAATGGCCGACCTCAGTCCCGAAACCGATGGTACGCACCGACACATGCACTCTCCGCCGCGCGAGAGAAAAAAAATACCATTATTCATTTGCGGCGCAAGTAGCCCCTAACATATATGACTTTACTAGATCAAATGCTCACGAGGGACCTTAAGAAGTCGACTGATAATCTTGTGGTCCATGGAAAACTCATCATCAATTTGTCATGCAATCTTAGCACCCCTGTACGCGGAGGACAGGCTTCCAGCAGTAGCAGAACAACTTTGACTGTCCCTGCCGCCTCCAGCTCATCAGCATTATCCGCCCCCGAGGGACGCCCGACTTCTTCCCTTTCGAGCCCGAATAGCACACTTATTGGGCCTCCGCTGACCCTGCCTCATCACCCTGCTCCATCAGCTTCGACTCCTGCCGCGAACGGCACAAACGGTTCGACTTCGACACGACCGGCGAGCCAGCTCAGTCCGTTTGAGGACAATCAAGGCCGTCTTCCAGCGGGCTGGGAGCGTCGAGAAGACAATCTGGGACGTACCTATTATGTTGATCACAACACTCGCACAACTAGCTGGAATCGCCCAACAGCTGGTGGCGCTACAGAAGCCCGAAATGACCGAGAAGCGGCCACTCAGGTTGAGCGACAACGACATCAGAATCGAACCCTTCCAGAAGACCGCACAGGTGCAAATTCCCCTACGTCATTTCAACAGCAACAAGGTGGTCAACCCCAGCTTAGCAGTAGCCCCCCGAGCGGTGCCACCAGTAATAATACCACTCTCACTACAAATGCCAACGCCAGCGCCAGTGCCGGTGCCAGTACCGGTGCCAACGCCAACGCCAACGCCAATACAACCGTGATGCATACGGGCGCTACGAGCCCGGGCACTGGCGAACTCCCTCCTGGTTGGGAGCAGCGATGGACGCCAGAGGGAAGGTCGTATTTTGTTGATCACAACACGAGGACTACAACCTGGGTAGATCCACGTCGTCAGCAATACATTAGGATGTATGGTGGACAGAATAGCACTAATGGGCAAATCCAACAGCAGCCAGTGTCACAGCTCGGCCCACTCCCAAGTGGATGGGAGATGCGACTCACAAATACGGCTCGTGTGTACTTTGTCGATCATAACACAAAGACGACGACATGGGACGATCCTCGTCTGCCGTCTTCATTGGACCAAAACGTTCCTCAGTACAAGCGTGACTTTAGACGCAAACTCATTTACTTCCGATCTCAGCCAGCCATGCGCATCCTCAGTGGGCAATGCCACATCAAAGTCCGACGTGAGCATATTTTCGAGGATTCTTTCGCCGAAATCACTCGACAGTCTGCCACAGATTTGAAGAAACGACTCATGATAAAATTTGACGGAGAAGATGGCTTGGACTACGGTGGTTTATCTCGAGAGTTCTTCTTTCTGTTGTCTCACGAAATGTTCAACCCGTTCTACTGCCTCTTTGAGTACTCAGCCCATGACAACTATACGCTGCAAATCAACCCGCATTCCGGCATCAATCCAGAGCATCTCAATTATTTCAAATTCATCGGACGTGTAGTCGGTTTAGCCATTTTCCATCGACGCTTCCTCGATGCCTTCTTTATCGGTGCCTTGTACAAGATGGTGCTGGGCAAAGCGGTGGCACTCGCAGACATGGAGGGTGTTGACGCTGATTTCCATCGATCCCTTCAGTGGATGCTGGACAACGACATATCTGGTGGCATTTTGGAGCAGACCTTCTCCACGGAAGACGAGCGATTCGGCGTCATGACGACTGAGGACCTCATACCCAACGGTCGCAACATTGACGTCACCAATGAGAATAAGAAGGAGTATGTGGACCTCATGGTCAAGTGGCGAATTGAGAAGCGCATTGCCGAGCAGTTTCAAGCTTTCAAGGAGGGTTTCCATGAGCTCATTCCTCAGGATCTCATCAACGTTTTTGACGAGCGTGAACTTGAACTGCTCATTGGAGGTATCGCCGAGATTGACGTAGACGATTGGAAAAAACATACAGATTACAGAGGATACACAGAATCGGATGAAGTCATTCAGAATTTTTGGCAGGTCGTTCGCTCATGGGATGGCGAGCAAAAGTCGCGTCTGTTGCAATTTACCACGGGAACGTCCCGAATCCCTGTCAACGGATTCAAAGATCTCCAGGGCAGTGATGGACCACGACGATTCACAATCGAAAAGACGGGTGAATTGACGAATTTACCCAAAGCACATACTTGGTACGTATACGTCGGTCGTTGCGGTTCTTCAAGGACCAAAATGATGAAAATCACACGAAGCCTTCCCCGGGCAAACGGTTTGTATGACTTGGCAGTAACTAACTGAATCGTGATTTTGCAGTTTCAACCGTATCGATTTGCCTCCCTACAAGTCCTTGGAGACGTTACAGCAAAAGCTCACAATAGCCGTAGAGGAAACCATGGGATTTGGCCAAGAGTAGGAAAGGACATGTATACATATATATGTTGTACATTTGATTATGAGGGAATAGGATACGTAAAAGGGGAGCTCATGTCCAAGCCGACTTTGCTTCAATTCCGGCGCCTGCGTCTCTGCCGGGAATTCATGCTGTATTCTCCAATGTACATCTTTCAACACCAGAAAATTTCCTTGTTTTCATATTGGAACCCTACCTCGGACATGACACCAGAATTTTGTTCAACCTGAGTTCTTTCTCCATTCCTACCCTCCCAAGTCCACGGGGCTTTATTTCCTCCGCCGCATTCCAACATTCTTTTAAAAAAGCGAAGAGCATTCATTTTTGTTTGGGTATAAGTTTCAGTTGGCATGGTTTTTTATTTATCTTATTTTTGTTTTTCGGGGCTTTCCCCTGTTCTTTTTGATCCCTTTTCCCGGTTCGTTGTTGCCATCCATTCAGACAATGGGAAATGGGAGAAAGGGTTCGGTCATCCGGGCGCTTGGTCGGGGGTTTCCGGACATGCAGAGGTCCCAAGGCAAGTCAAGTCACTGCACCAAGGAGCGGAGGATGCTGTTGGTCTGTAGATGAATTGAATAGAATTCGAGATGTTGGTTTTTTAAGGGAGGTGGGGTGGGATGTCGTGGCGGTGATTGTTCAACTTTTCTGACGAATGTCGAAATAACTGATGACTGTGCCACAGGGTTTACTTCTTGTTTATATATATATATATATGTGTGTGTGTGTGTGTGTGTGTGTGTGTGTACTAAATTTCAACATCCCAAAGTACACAGAACACGCCCTCTACCGTTCTCGTCTCAATCACGCCGTATGCTCCACAATCTGTCCACTAAAAACACGGCTATATGGATGGTCCTTCTTACGTTCCGGATGGCGACAATGTAGTCGAGGCTAACCATCTGTTTGACTGAAGCACCAGCTGCTCATGTAAAATAAGAACGTAAGCTAATGTCAACGGGGGTTGGGGTAGAATAGCTTTCAGGACTGTGATAAACGGGGCAGGGGTCTGTCCTTTCTCAGAACGCTTTAGAGAGAGAGTGTAGATCTGGCGGGGGTTCTATTTACCTACTAGGGGTATATACATACATATGAATATACACATGTACATATGGAGGTACAGTATGTGGTTATTTGAATGCAATGCCCTTAATTCAAAACAGGCTTCTCGACAGATGCCTCGTCTGAGCTCCTACCCCGATGTCTTTATAATTGACCAGATGGGGAAATAACACGGATTGTCGTGATAATTCGAGTGTATTGCTGAAAATTGGTTTCTATGTACACCGCACAGCTCTCAAGGATGAATACCCTGTTGTGCCAAAAAAAAAAAGAAAAAATAGAAAAGAAAAGCGGGCGACGTACAAAAGAGATGAAAGAGAGAAAATGAAAAACGATACATAAATAGGAGAATTCATACAGCTGAGACGATGGGGACGGGATGACCTGCCCCTTGTGCACAGCTGGGGACTTGACGGGGTTTCTCTGGTGATGCTTTCCATGGCCAGTTACACATCTACATTCTGCAGGTTTTTGCATACACGTATATAAAATAGAACTGAACCTGTGTGCCCATGCCCCCCACGTTCCGCCTCTACCGCCTGTACCACATACGCGTGATCTGGGTTTTGCGCATCTTCCTCTGCAGCTGGAAGATGCCGTACATGAGGGCCTCGCTGGTAGGCGGGCACCCAGGAACGTAAATGTCCACAGGGACGACGCGGTCACAACCCCGGACAACGCTGTAGCTGTAGTGGTAGTAGCCGCCGCCGTTGGCACAGCTTCCCATGGAGATGACCCATCGAGGCTCGGGCATTTGATCATAGACTTGGCGCAGCGCAGGAGCCATCTTGTTGGTGAGGGTGCCGGCGACAATCATGACATCGGACTGACGGGGGGATGCTCGGAAAATAATTCCCAGACGATCTTGATCGTATCGAGGGGTCGATAGATGCATCATTTCGACGGCGCAGCAGGCAAGACCAAAGGTCATGGGCCAGAGAGACGATTGACGAGCCCAGTTGGTGATGCCGTCGAGAGTGGTTCTACAAAGGGAGGGTTAGAGAGACGGTGAATTTTGTCTTGTTTGACGTTTTGCAGGGTGCACGCAGACGCAGAGACGTACAAGGCATATTGCAAGACGCCTTTGGGACGCTGTTCGCTGGGAAGAGGAACTTCTTTACGGGGTTTGGCGAGTGATGAGCCGGCGCCGTGGGGCGTCAGGGACGACGCATCGCGACGCGAGGTGACGGGAAAGGAAGTGGCTGCTCGGAAGGGGATCAGGGCGGTCGCGGGTTTGACTGTTCACAATGCATCATCGGTCAGTTGTATTGAACGAAACTCGGGGGGCTGAGGGCCGATGCCGCGTCGTTGGAGGCATTGAGGGTTGATTCTTCCGTGAACATACCTCGCAGGGCCATCGAGGCAGCGGATCGCGATGACGACAGCATCTGGACTGTTTGAGTACTTTTTTTTTTTTTTTCGATCCTCGTTGTGAGAGGAATGAACAATTGGAGTGGTGTATTATTGTTTGAGGTCTAGAGAGAGATTCGATTTACGGCTGTGGATTGGCGGCGCTGCTCGGTATTGCGGAAACGTTGATTGGGTGATGCGGCTGTTGGTTGGAGGAGCGAGGTTTAGCCGACGCAGACGGACCTGGACTTATCCTGGGAGGGAGATGGCGAGTGGCGAGTGGCGGGTGGCGAATGGCGGGTGGCGGGTGGCGAACAGCATGCAAACCACCTTTCTCTTTGCCGTGCGGCCGAGTCCAAGCGTTCAATGCTGGTCCGGCGTAGTTTTCATGGTTCTCGACAGCAACACAGATGGTGGATGTGCAAACGTACATGTCAATATTCCTGTCAAGTTTGCACGCGTCATGACTTTTTTGACTGTGCTGTTGATGCCATTATTTCTTATTTCTCAATTATTGACACAGCGCACGCCAATGAGGGCCCTTGTGAAAGCCCTTGTGAGATGAAATCAAGTCACCCAAGCCACCTTCACGTTAGGATGGGGAAAAAATCATTCTTCAAAAAAAAAAAAAAAAAAAAAAAAGACGACTCGCTAGAATACAACAAAGACAAAAGCGTGCTGCCTCACAAGAGCCGCCGTGACGACTAGGGTCAATCGTTATTCGAAGCTAAAGGATGAATGCATGTGCATGTCTCGTGCCTCTGAATGTCTGTCTGCCTGCTCCTTCCTTCCGCAATGGGCACCAGCGCGATTGCCAGTTGGCTGAGCAGCTGGATAGCAGACTTGAGGATAGCGGTACTTGCTGCAGCGCACGAGCCCGCCAAGAGAGGCGCTAGTAGGGCGGGACGGAACGCATGGACCAGAGTCGTCAGCCACAAGCAGACGCAGACATCCCTTTGAGTGCGCGAAGGCGCCAACCGGGTCACGGTACCCACATCTGGCCGCTACATAAGTGATACTTTGATATTAGCTATAGATTAAGGTATAGAGATGTAGCTCTATGTAATGTAGAAGGTTGCGTATACCTTTATTATAGTGTGACTTAGATATAAAATCTAGGTAGACTCTACTTGACCCTAGGTATGATTGGTCAATCATCCCAGTAGTGACCTAGTTGGCGCCTTCGCGGACTCAAAGGGATGACAACAATTCCATGTCCTTGTCAACAGTAACCGACAGGCAGACTCGATCTTTTGTTTGGTGGTGGAGATGACATGAAACGACAGGCGTATTTGTGTCTGTTTCCATTTCCATTTCCATATCCATTGCAGTATACACTCAGTCCTGGCGACACGACACCTCTTGGTGTTGATCGTAGTTGAGACATTTTTGTCCGACGTGCCGCTTTTGGCTCTTTGCCACAGACACGGAAATAAAGAATAAAAGTCGGGTGAAACCTTTGCGCTTCTGGTCCTCCTAGAATCACATGGCAGAGGGCTTCCATTTGCAACCTCGTCGAGTTCACGGGGAAACCCCGCCCGATTGGACCCTCTTTGCTGCAGAATTGGCGCCTTCCCCTTCCGAGCTCTCACGGCACCCCATCCAGCCCCTGATCCGGTCTAAGATATGCGACAAGCTTATCAGGTCTGGGGCTACTCACCATCGTCTCTTTTCGTCTCTTTACTTTTTTTTTTTTTTTTTATTTCTTTTTTCCCCTCGCTTTCCAACAGCGAAAACTCCCCAACTTTCCTTCTGCTTGACTCTCGTTCATGTGCCACACGTCATTCACACATCTACATCTCATCCCTTGCTCTCTGCAACTCGTTGCTTCGCTTTGGCTCCTCTCCCAAACCCCGGTTTTGGTATCCAGACGAATTCAAAAGCAGCTCCAGTCGTCTTACCACCGCGTGCGACCACAGCCACCTCTTTCCTCGACACTCGACAACATTGCTCCTCCCCGTCTCGACCAAAACAGACGCCTAAAAAAAAAAAAAAGAAAAGAAACGACGCTCCATCTCTCATTTCTTCTCTATTTCCAATGTTTTAAGACTTTCGAAAAGCTTTCCTCACCTCCCACTCCGTGGCCCCCCACCTCTGGGCTTGCTCTCCTTTTCGAAGATTGACTACTCACCATACCACACCTAATAACTTTGTAATGCCGATGGCTTGCCATCCCATGCAGTGGCCTTCACGGCTGGCCTTGCGCTACATCACCGTCCTCTTCGCCGTCCTCTTCTTCATGGCCAACTACGCGCTATGGCAAGACTCAGAATTCTGGGATCTTCAGATCCAACGAAAAGCGCTCTCCAAAGCAGTCGGAAATCATCCTATTCAAGAACTCATGCACGAAGCAAAGGCCCACCACGATGCGATGCTAGCAAAACGAAGCCGCTCCCTAAAATCAGCCGCCGCCGCGTATCGCGACCGACGAGGACGACATCCCCCTCCTGGATTCGACCTTTGGTTTCAGGGTGCTTCCAAGGCCAATGCAATCATTGTTGAGGATTTCTTTGACCGAATATATAAAGATTTGACGCCATTCTGGGCCCTGGATACCTCAGAACTGAAGCAGCGCGCGCATTCCTGGCATCACGTAGTCCGTGTTCGCAATGGCACCGCGCGAGGGGATGGCGATACCACTAATCTTGTGCCCTGGCTGCAACTCTGGACCGACCTAGTGAAGGAAATGGCCGAGTTCTTGCCTGATGTCGACATGCCAATCAACTACATGGACGAGTCAAGGCTTCTCGTCCCCTTTGACCGCATTGATAAATTGGTTCAGAAGGAAGCCGAGGAAAGAAGAATGGTCGACGCCAAGAACGCAACCACAAAATTCCAGGGCCTGTTACAGGTCGACCTAGACAGCCCTGATCTGTATGATCCAAAGTGGTATGGTCCAGGTGAACAGTATTGGAACCTCTATGTCAGGACATGCGGGCCCGATACTCTCGCATACGGCGTGCAACAGCTCACGGATTGGTCTGGCCCAGCCATGTTTCCCAAAAACTACAGTCCAAAATACTCGTACAAAGGCTATATTCAAAACTTTACGGCTTCCTCGGATGCCTGCCTCCAGCCTCATCTGCGCCAACTGCATGGCTCTTTCATCGAACCAATCAGCCTGTCTTCCACGGAAGAGCTGATCCCACTCTTTGGAGGCTCCAAATTGCAGCGGAACAACGAGATCTTGATCCCAGGGGCCATGTACCTCGATAATGGCGACTTTTACTCTGGCGGCGAATCCCATGGCTCCAAATGGAAACAAAAGAAGGATGGCGCTGTCTGGCGAGGCGACAGCTCTGGCGGTCGAGCCAAGGCATACAACTGGCATCACTTTCACCGTCAGCGGCTTGTTCAGATGCTGAACGCGTCCGTAATTTCGCAGGCCGAGGAGACGGGGATCCGTGCCGATTCATTCAATCTGCCTCCCGTCGATCTGTACCCGAGTGCACGTCTGCACGATGGCAATCTAGGACCCTGGATCAAGGAATTTGTCAATTCGGGTTTCGTTCGCACTTGTAGTCCTGAAGAATGTCCTTTTTACGTCGACACGTTTTCCAACATGGAGCATATTCCCATGAAGGAGCAGTATGAATACAAATTTCTTCCGGACGTTGATGGTAACTCATTTTCCGCTCGATTTCGAGGCTTCCTTCGCTCTACTAGCTTGCCTCTCAAAGCCACCGTCTATGCCGAATGGCACGACGATCGACTTACTCCGTGGCTTCATTTTGTCCCTTTTGACAACACATTTCAAGATTTGTACGCGGTTCTGGACTATTTTTCCGACAAGAGCGGCCCAGGAGACGTGGCGGCGCGCTTCATTGCCAAACAAGGGCAAGCATGGTCTGAGAAGGTTCTTCGCAGAGAAGACATGCGCTTATATGTTTGGCGATTACTTCTCGAATGGGCGAGGGTTTGCGACGAAAATAGACATATGCTCGGCTACGTAGAGGATCTCCTGTAGGAAAAGGAGAGAGAGATGATGATACGCCGCTGAAGCCTATTTCCTTGGATACCCCCCCTTCTTCTCTTTCTTCTTTTTCTGCTTCTTCTTCTTCGTTGTTTCAGTGATACCACACGATACACAAGCTACAAAATACGCAAGAGGAGGACATGGTGCATACTGCGGTTGCATTTTCAATTCTGCGTTATACGTTTTTCTTTTTGCACACGTTTTGACTTTTCTTCAGTCATTTCAGGATAGCATCAGCTGAGCGTTCACGAAAGGGAGACAGCATTGTATATTTCTACGACACACTCCATGTCAGGCCCGGTGTTTTTTCTTTTCTTTTCATTATACCATTTTTAATAGTTTTTTTTTTCTTTTTGGTTTTCTTCTTGGGTTTCCTTGTAATTGGATCAACAAAACCCAGTGGCAAGAACACAGGATTGTCTGTTTTTTTCTTGTTCCCCATTTGCGGGAGTGGCCTTGCAGGTCTGTTGGATGAAACGTTTATTGATGCGTATGCATGACGAGACAAGTCGTACATGTGGACAATTGTGAACGAGGGCTTTACTTTGAGCCTTTTTTTTTTCTTAAATTCAAAATATACCACTCTTGAGTCTTTTTATTTAGCGCCATGTCTTTGGAAGACGTACAAATTGGGTTAAAATCAGTTGATGCCGCCCGCCATTGCCATGCTGTCGTCTTTTTTCTTACTTGCTTTTTTATATGCTTACTTGCTTAAATACCTTCTTCCTCTCCTTTCTCTTTCTTTTTTTTTCTTACTTACTTACTTACTTACTTTATTTATTTCTCTTCTTTTTCTCTTCTTTATTTCTTACTTTCTTACTTTTTTCTACTTTTTTCCACTTTTCTCTCTTTTCTAAGTGCTCCTCTCAACATCCCCTCCCAGACGAAAAGAGCCCAAAATGCCTCTTTTTATATATACTTCTTCGAGAAAAGAAAAACCCTTGTATATTTCCAGGCCTGTTTACCGTTGCTTTCCATGCTTATTGCAGAGGCCACGTACCCACCCTATCAAAGGACACCACCATCAAAGGACCCTACGAAATGATGACAAAAACCTGCCTACCCCGATTCCAAGACCTCATTTCTAAAAGAGTAAGAAGGGAGCAAAAAAGGAAAAAAAAAAAAAAAAACAAGTATGAGACGATGGAAAGGAAATGAAGCCAAAAATGAGAAAATACATGATGTGCTGCTATAATTGCAGATTCGAAAGTAGAGGCTTGCTGGGACCTCCTTTTAGATGCGCCGCAGAGCCCTTATACAGGCTCTGCCAGATAAAGGCCTCGCTGAGGAGGAGTTCAATGTCTTTTTCGGTCCATGACTTGGTGGGCAGGCTTTGGAGAAACATCATGATTTCTTGAAAGTCTAGTTTGGTGAGTTTGTCGGACCATTTGACGAGGAGGGCGGCGCAGACGTAGAGGTGGAATTCGGAGAAGCCTTGCTCTTCGGCCTGGGGTGGGGGGTTAACGATGGGGTGTTAGTATAGAAATGTGATGGGGAGAGAAATGCAAGACGCAAGATGCAAAGAGGAAATTGGGGAGCGTGAGTGAAAGGAAGAGACAGGGCGAAAGAAATGGGCAAAAGAAGATTTGCGCTCAGCTCAACATACCAGATAAGTGTCCCACATGCGGATTATGTTCTTTACACTCAGTTCACGCATGAGGAGACAGTTCATCCACCGGAAACTGAATTGTATAAACTCGACGCCCTCTTGCTCAAGGTGTTTGGAGAGCGTGGAGTCGATTCGGGCAGTGAGGTCGCGTAGTGCTCCGACCTGGCGCTGAATGCCCGGTTGCGCGACAATGTAGTGGTCTTGTATGCCGTCCAGAAGCTTGGTCAGGCACCAGAATGAGTCGGCCTCAACGGCATCGAGCACCGACTTGGGCAGCTGGCCGGGGTCCATGCCGGTCTCGATGCTGGGATCGGTAATGTACAGGCCCAGAAAGACTTGGAAAAAGGGAGTGACGAGGTCATTGATGCCTTGAACGTAGCCGCTTGCTGGGTGTCGCACGGCCCAGAGGTAAAGGATGCGTTCTAGCGATCGCTGTGTCGCTTCGTAGCTGTAGAGCTCTATGTGTGGGTTCGTTCGGGGAATGTCTATGCTGATCTGGTGCCAGACGGCTTCGTCGAGACCTCGTGCTCGTCCGGAAGAGGCCGCGTTCGGACCGACGCGTTCAAAGGCCTGCCGTACACCGTCCGTGTATTCTTTGCGCTTGCGCTCGAGCGTGGCTATTCTGCGTTCGCTGTTGGTCGGTAGATAGCTCAGGAGGAGTTGCCATGTCATGGCGCGGACCTCTCCAGGCACGCCCGACCAGGCTAGTGCGCGGAGCTCTGGAAGTGGAATGGACGAGGCTTGAAGGAGTTTTTTGAACTTGTTGATTCGCGTGATTCGAGAGTTTGTAGCGTCGGCTTCCTTGGCTGTGGCTTCGGCGGGAATAGACGGATAGTTTATCAAATGCAAGGCATTGGCGGGATCTATCAGTCGTTGAGAGATGGATGGTAAGCTTGCTTGCAGAGCGAACATTACGTGGGGAGCGCCAAAAAAAAAAACATTAGGCAGGGACGAATGAGTAACGTCGCACGTACCTTGAAGAATATCCTTATACTGGGGTCGAAGAATCTTGCCCTCGCTCTTTTTGGGCATTGGATAGGACAAGGAGGGACGTTCTACGGCGATATCTGCACTATCAGAATGCCACTTTGATCCCCGACTGAGGTCGTTGTCAACAGCCGGTGATAAAAGCCCGGCATTCATACTGGAATTGACGTTGGCATCATTGGTATTGGCGAGCGCATTGACCTTATTCTGTTTGGTCGCCAATCTCTTTGACCTCCTCTTCATATTGGACAGACTCGGCAGCCCAAAATCATCGCCGTCGTCATCATCGTATCCGAGCATCTCGTCTTCGTCGGCTTTCCAATCGTCATTGGTCTTGGAGAGGAAGTTGATGTAGCTCTTTAAAGGAGGAGAATTCCCACCAGTTGAGCCGCGCGGAGGAGGGGATGATTCGTTTTGTCGGGCCTTGCCAGAGGCTGTTGAAGGTGGCGTTCTCGGCCGGGGTCCTGAAAGGCTCCTGCATCATATGTTTTATCAGTAAGAAGGGGTCTAAGAAGAACAACGGAGACAAGGTCCATGGTAGTTGAGGCGTACAATGAATCAAACTTCAGCATGTCGGCATGCGAATAGGCCGCGCCAACAACGAAATTCGGGTCGCGACCAGCTGGAGTCGTCATGCTCCTCTTGGGAACATTGTCTTTGGCGGTGGGTGGTTTCCAGAACGGAGACGCAGACCTGAATTCGGCATGTGAGTGCTCTGCGAGGCGATTTAATAGCGAGGGCAAGGGATTTGACGTACTCGGAGCGGTCTATTCACACCGGCGCGGACGACAAGAAGAACAACAGTTGATATTAGTTTGAGGCTGGCAGCGATGATGGAGGCAATTGCGCCAGGTCGTGCCGGACGAAGCAATGAGAGGCTGATTGGGAGGGAACAACGACAACGCACCGACTTGAACCATTTCCTGCGGCTGTGAAAGCTGGTGGGTTAGTTTTTGCTTGGACAGACAGACGCCAACGGTCAACGGTCAAGGTCGTCAACGAGGGGTGACGATGTGACGATGCCGCCGCGAATCCCAGGGGAGGGCACGAACTTACAACCGCTGCAGGCTTCTTGCCACTGCCAGATGACGACCACATGATCAGGTCTGGTCGTCAAGGCAGCGAAGCGTACGCTTCATAGTGCGAGGATGCGAGGGATGCGCACGAAACGGGAGCAAATTCAAAGAGGTGGGATGACTGATGCTCATGACTTGGCCAGACCTGACCAGATCAGACCAGCAATCAGATGGATCGTCACGCACTGGGCCGCTGTGCAATGGGCCATCTCAGCCCACGACTGTCCTGTAGGCTTGTAGGAGCACGCGGGGTGCCTGCAGGTGCTGTCAAAGTCACCCCAGGGCCGCCCCGGCCAGCAGTCGCCATGCGCCAGTCTCCCCCAGTCCGGAGTACTCCGCGGCCCGGGCGCTGACTAAGCAGTTTGTCTCGCTCTCTCTCGGTCTTTCCAAACAAACCCCCCTTTGTGCTTCGTACCGTGGCCATTTTTTACCTCGAGACTTGTTTGACGCACCAGCTTGCTTGCCGAACCCCCATTTCCTCGGCACTTGCACCTTGTCCTTGTATGGAGTAGGATCTAGGATCCCGTTCATTTTAGCTGCGCATTGCTCTCATTGCTGCGGCCGTCGAAATCTTGCACATTATTCTGTTATCTGAACTCCGGCCTTGCACCCGGCGGTACGAGTCCTGCTAGTGCTGCGTCTGTATTCCGTCCGGCTCTTGACTGCCAGCCTCGCTATTTTCATTCACCCAATATGACGGAACCCGAAAACTTTGAAGAGGATCTCTTCGCCGATCTGTATGATTGCCATCTGCTAAGCTCAAGCACAAACTCTCTAGATCCTTCTCATTGACTAATTTACTTGCCCTTCAGGTACGACGATAACGACGCGTCCACGGCACCACCAGCTCCTGCAGCACCACCTGTAGTCGAGCCCTCCAAGACTGATGATCAAGTCATGACATCTTCTTTGAATGAACATGCACAACAGGATCAAAATATGCATCAAGACGGAGCTGACGACGGTGATGATGATGATGACGATGACGACGTAGATTTCCATCTCGGCGGCAGCCGCGATAATCACAACACTGCAACCGCTCCTTCACATGATGTCGATGCATCAACACCTCCATATGGAACCGTACACAAGGCTAGTGCCAAAGATGACGGGTAAGTCTGAGACAAAATACTTGTTTGCACTTGTGAAATGAGCGTATTTTTGGGTCCCCTACCCTCCCCTACCCCAAGTGGCTTCACGACACTTCAGCCCGGGTTTGAGCTATGGATGTTTGTCCTTTGGAGAACAGTATCAACGGCTTGATATTTGTGTTGGCCTGTTTCTATGAGCGACCAGCCAATAGGCGTCCTGCGCGACTTCTGGGTTCCAGCTTCAATCCAAGGGCACCGTGAAGTGGGAAATCCGATGGCTCGTCGGTTTTGGCAAGACAGAAAAAGGAAAGCAAGACAGAAAGAAGGAAGAAGAATCACCAGTCTCTGGAAAAGAGGCAGCACTCTAGTATCAGGGGTGGCGACGGATCCGGGATCGGATGGTTCGCTAAGGTTGCGTGACCCGTTGATACCATCGCAATGCATCTGGCGGGTACAAGAGTTTATTCAAGAGCACAAAGGATGAAGTGGAGAACACTTTCAAAGCAAGGGCAAAGACAAGAAGAAGAAAAAAAGTACTTGGGGATTTCATTTATTCCCATGTATTCTTTTGTTGAACCGAAAAAAAAAGATATCTACCGACTCTAGACTACTGTGGGAGACACGCTCAGCGTTGAGTGTGTCAATCAAGCCTCTTGAAGCAGGAATCGCACAACTCGGGAATCTCTGGCTGTAGCAGCTGAATTCACGGCGACTAGCGCTCAAAGTTATGGTATAACTAGCACGAGACAGTCAGTATGAGTCAGACAGTTACAGTTACAGATGCAGATACAGTACAGATCATATCATATCAAAAAAAAAAGCCAAAGACGATAGCACAGACACGCAGAAAAGAGAACAAATCAGAAACAGAAGATATCGACACTTGGGATAATATGGCTACAAAATTGCTCGCATGCCGTGGCGCCACTACTGTTGTATTGGTCCTTTGTTTTGTCGCGGTCCTGCTTGCCAACTCCATCATCACTGCTTTTGCGCAAGATAATGATATCTGAGGATATATACTTCCGATCTTGATCTACTTGGCGAAGTCGTACTGCCATGGCCGAACTTGGGTGAACGACTGGCCGTGGGTAGACATGGTTCACTATTTCTGTTGCGACGCTCGTCTTCTGCTTGGACGCAAATAAGACAATAAGACAACAGTTTGATTTGCCGGCGTCAGCATCTTCTACACGCGGTCGTCCTTGGATGGGGGTACAATGTTGGTGGTGGATTTCTTTTTTGGCCACCCACCCGTTCCACACACCCACCGGTTGCGCGTATGCCGCTCTATGCTATGCTTCGCGCTTATTACTACAGCACTTGCACAAAAGGAACAACCATAAAAAAGGGACACCCAAAAAAAAAAGAGACAGCCAGCTACAGCGACGAGGACAGAGAGCGAAATGCAGCAAAGTGCGACCTGCATGAAACTGAACGTGACTTTCCGCTGGCGAAGCAGTCGGCCGCCTGGTCTCCCAAATTGCGTCAACCATGATACTACGTGCGCTTGTATAATATCCATGGAATGCCCGTCTTGAACGTGGACGATTCCGTCCCGCTGCCAATTTGATTGCTCCTTGGCTTCGCCCGCATTCTCCGCCATTTATTTCGCTTATGAACCTTATCTCTGTGAAGCTTTGGACAATGTGGCTGATGTTCTGTATTTTAGGAAGATGTTTATCGGTGGACTAAACTGGGAAACTACAGATCGTACGTCTCATTTTGCATACGTCTCATCATCAGAAAAATGGCAAGATAATGACTGTTTCTGACCACACACCAAAATAGAGTCACTGAGGGACTATTTTGAACAATTCGGAGAGGTTGTCGAATGCACTGTTATGCGCGACAGCAGCACAGGCCGATCTCGAGGGTTTGGGTTCCTCACCTTCAAGGATGCCAAGACTGTCAACATTGTCATGGTCAAGGAGCACTTTTTGGATGGCAAAATTGTGAGTCAAGACTTTTTCAGCAGGCGTCTCCCACCCCCCCCCCCCCTTTTT
>SRPT01000155.1:0-46372 GCA_018360205.1 Claviceps digitariae
CAGCGGCAGCAACAGCAGGAGGGACGGAACGATGAATCACGCCGTCAGGGGCTTGTCGACTGGCCTCTGACCCCCTCGGACGCCCCTGAGACACGGCGCTGCGTGAGGTGATTGGTTCGTCGAGGCCATCAGTGGCCCCTTGATTCTCAATCCGGGCAACATGATTGGGCGGCCGCCAAGCCGTACGAAAGGTCACTGTCACAGAGGTCAGCCTTGTGCACTCCGTCCGGCATTGCATTTGTTTCTTGAAACCCGATATTTCCGTTGCCGGACGTCTCGACCCCAGAGCTCCGGTCTTTCTGCCCTTTCTGTTCTTTATTCACGTATATCCCGTTGTCAGTCGTCGACTTGAGACTGCCCAACTCCAACCGGCGCTGCCTTGGGCGAATCCTCCATCCATCATCCATCATCCATACATCACCATGGCTGGTGTTGTCGATCCCGAACTCGCCAACAAGGCCACCAAGTCTTTGGAACGGCCGGCCATGTCCGAAACTCCACCCCGTTTCATCATCATCGGCGCTGGCTCCCGTGGCCAAGCATACGCCCACGCCATCGAAACCGTGTGCAATGGCGTCGTGAGCGCGGTATGCGAGCCTCTGCGATTCAAGCGAGAGACTTTGGGTCGCAAGCATATCTGGGGTGACCATGGCCCTCAGGAAGGCCAATCCTTTGATGGCTGGACAGACTTTGTCGAGTATGAGAGGACGAGGCGGCAACGGGTTGCTGCGGGCGAAAAGGGGGTACCGGACGGTGTGGACGGCGCCTTTGTCTGCGTCCTCGACGACATGCACCGCGATGTTGTGATGGCCCTCGCCGGCCTGGGCCTCCACATCATGTGTGAGAAGCCACTGGCTACCAACATGGATGACTGTCTTGCCATGTACCGGGCTGTGAAGCCGCTCAGGAAATCCAACGTCTTTTCCATCGGACACGTGTTGCGCTACAGCCCCCACAACTTGATGCTGCGACGGCTGCTGGTCGACGACAAGGTCATTGGGCATGTCAACAGCGTCGTCCACACCGAGCCGGTCGGTTGGTGGCACTTTGCTCACTCGTTCGTCAGGGGCAACTGGCGAAACGACAAGACGTCAGCGCCCTCGCTGCTGACCAAGAGCTGTCACGACATTGATCTGCTTCTGTGGCTCGTGTCGGCGCCGGCCAAAGCCGGGCACGGCGAGGCCCATCTCCCCGACTTCATCACCTCGACCGGCGGGGTGCAGTTCTTCAAAAAGAGCCGCAAGCCCCCCGCCGCCGGCGACGCAACCAACTGCATGACATGCCCCCTGGGCGACGACGGCTGCAAATTCTCCGCCAAGGATATTTACATGGGCGACCGCGTCGGCCTCGGCCGCGGCAACACCAAGTGGCCCGTGGACATTGTCGTGCCCGACATTGAGGACTACAAGACGGACGAGGCGCGCCGCCAAGTCCTCGCCCAGGCCCTCGCCCAGGACTGGGACGCGTCGACGCCAAAGGATGTGGTCAGCAAGCGCCAGTGGTACGGCCGCTGCGTCTACGAAGCAGACAACAACGTCTGCGACGAGCAGTTCGTCACCATGACCTGGCCGGAAAGTATCCGGCCCGCCAAGCGCGTCACCTTCCACATGTCGGCGCAGACCAAGCGACAATGCGAGCGCGTGAGCCACTTTTACGGCGAGCACGGCGAGATGCACGCCGATTCGCGAACCATCACCATCGACGACTTCCGCACCGGCAAGAGCACGACCTACGAGCCCACGACGACGGATCTCGGCCACGGCGGCGGCGACACCGGCCTCGCGCAGCAATTCGTCCTGGCGTGCGACAAGGTCAAGAACCACGGCTGGGGTGCCGAGCTGGCCCAGAACGAACTCATTGGCTGCACGCTCGAGGAAATCATCCGCAGCCATGCGCTCGTGTTTGCGGCGGAGGATGCCCGTCTTGGCAACAAGGTCGTTGACTGGCACCAATGGTGGAATGAGCACGTTACGAGCGTGGTGGATGCGTAGAGGCCGGGTTTGCTCATCATGGTTGGAGATGCCGCACACGAACAGGCAAGGTATGCGCTCTTTGCCAGATACGAAACCTGGAACAAGTGCCCAGAAAAAGGGCCCTTCATGGACATGGACATGGACATGGAATGGAGCCCTCCTCACGATGGGATGCTTCTTATTCACACTCCGCAGCATATCTACTATACAGGAAAACAGCAGCAGCACCAACACCGTCCGGGTGCGCATTCGTGTTGACGTTTGGCCTGGGGTCAAATAGACGCTGGGACCACTCTCCTGGATGACGAGAGCGAAGATGGTGCCAACATCATGTTACGATGCAGCGAGTACGGCCAGATTTAAAGTGCCGATGGTCCTAGAAACCACTAATACGCGGTCCATTCATACATATATCGAACGAAATGAACGCTACGCGCCGGTAAGGAATTCGCAGAAAAGACGAGTACTAAGAACGAAATAAAGATAAGAAGCAATAAGAAGAGAAAGATTGAGATAAAATATAAGATAAAATAAAATAAAATAAAATAAAATAAAGTAAAAGAAATTATAAATAAAATTTAAAAAAAAAGACAAATAATTAAATAAATATATAAAGAAATAAAAAAGACATAAAAATAGAGAAAATAATATATAATTTAATAATAATAAAAACAACATTCCACACACGAGTTAAGCACTACCCATCAAGTATAAAAAGAGTAATCCATAGGTTCTTTGAAAATCAAGGCCAAAAGTCGGGGTTTTTACTTTCTTTCATTTATATCAGTGTATTCTGCTTTTCCCCTGCTGCTCAAATGAGATTGCAATCCAACCGAACGCCTCACGGTGGCGGACGGACGGGGCGCAAACCGTGCTGGTCAGGGTTCAGAACTCTCCAAGTCGGGACTCGGAGAATGGCTGCACTGAGGTTTCCGGTTGCACGGAGCTGAAAGGTGGATTCTTTATTTCATTTTATATATAATTTATTTCCTATTATTTATTTTTCTTAAATTAAGGCTTTGCTGCAGCTGCTCCTGGCGAATCCCGGCCACTAACGACAGACAAACAAACAACTTGAGAATTCAGCCCCGACGGGTCTTGTATCCAAGAGGAGGGTGCATCGGTATTGCGCTTTCTACATGGCATGGCAAACACGACGCTCGGGTGCTGATGCTGACTTGGTTGATGCATCAATGGCATGACGGGATGAAGACGCGGCGGGACACGAAACTTGATTCGATCGAGGTGACTTTGGGATGGGCAAACGGACGAGGGGTGGAGGGTCTGTGGATGCCGAGGGACAGAATGATACGAGACACGAGAGGAGGGGGGGGAGACACGCCATCGTGGGTTGAGCGTTATCTGAAGCATCGTGCATTGCCGTCTTCATGCATGTCATGGGTGCGTTGGAGATGCATTTCTTGGCTGGCGGCTGATATGCAGCGAATGGCTTTGTTTGTACAAACAAGGGGCAACGTGTACACCCTCCCGGGTAGCCTCAAGTGCAGCTCCGAGCAACTCTTGTCAAACCAAAAAAAAAAAGAAAAGAAAAAAAAGGCAACACAAGCACAAACACAAACACAAACACAAACGCAGACACAGACCACAAACACAACATCACGCCCACCGTCAACCCCCGCTATCGATTCCGATACGTCCGAAAAGAAACAGAAAAAAAAGAAAGAAAAAAAAAAAAAAACCTCAGATCCGTCTAAACGGCAGTGGACGCTGCAGCGCAGGCCCCAGATGCCGAAACAAGCCATCTTCCTCTTCCTCCGGCAGCATCTGACCCTTGCGCAAGAGGAAATCGAGCATCACAAGCGCGCAGTTGGGCTTCCACTCCCGATTCTTCAGATCCCGCTTGACCTCGTCCACACTCTTCAACATGAAGCCCGCTATGCAGTCCGGCTCGCACGGTTCCGGCACAAACCCTGCCTCAACTTGCAGATCAAACGTGAAGCGAATCCCCGGCTCCAGCTGTCCAACCTCGCTGCCTGCCACCCCGTCCTTCTTGTCGTAGAAGGAAATGCGCGGCCCGCGCTGCACCGTCCCCACGTACTCGCCGCGCCGGCTGACCTGTCCAGTCTCGACATCCACCGCCAGGCCGGCCTCTTCCATGGCTTCTCTCCTGAGCACCTCGATGGCCTTGTTGTCGTCGCGGCTGCTCATGGCTCCTGCCACCAGCTGGTCCAGCTTGCCCGCATAGGTGACCTTGTCTGACCGTTTGGCCATCCAGATGTGCATCCGCGCATTGTCGCCGACCCCCACCATGGTGTACATGTTCAGGTGTGCCCCGGCCGTGACGATGCCAAACACGCCGCGAAGGGGAGACGGGACTTTGAGACCCGTGAGGTGGACTCCGAGGCCACGGATCGGGTGGTGCTCAGCGTCGGCTTCAAGGTCCCACGTTTTCACCCACTTCTTCAGCCCGTCCACCCTGGTGGTGTTGAGTCGACACAGCCGTATAAACTCCCTTTCGCAGGCAGAGAAGACGCTCTCTCCCGTGGCGAGCTTCGGCTTGAGATGGACTGTCCGTTTGGTGTCGTTGATTTCAAAGCCCGTAGTCGTCCATATCATTTGATTGACGAACCTGGGGAGCATGTACCCGACGGGAGAATCGTGATCCAGAATCCAAAACTCATACAATGAGCTCACGTCTTGTTGAAATTTGTTGCACTGCAATATCACTTCGGCAAAGGATGTCATGATGGGAGGACCGGCGTCGGCGCAGGCAGAGGCAGAGGTAGACAAAGACGAAGACGTAGACGTAGACGTAGACGCAGACGTAGACGCAGAGCCAGAAGCAGAGTCAGCAGACCACGCCGAAGATATTGCAGATGGCCACGACGAACCAAACGCCGAATCCAACACTGAACCAAGCGCATGGCACAAAGACGACTGGTAGTGAGCAGATGGAGCCATTACTTTGGCAGGCGTCAGCATCTGAATCGCATCTCCGCTGCTGGCTGCAGCCTCTGGTCCTCTCATGGCGACCTAGAGCGTTCTTTTGATTTCAAGAGCTTGACTGGAGTGACCACCGAGTGCTGCCACTTGTTGCATTTGACAATGGAAGAAGCATACTCGATGTCTAAAGAAAGAGAAAAAAAAAAGAAAAATGGCCGGCGGCAGCTCGACATCAAACCCAGAAACGATATATAATATAATGATGGACCGTTTGCACCCCATGCCGATGATTGCTCGATCCTTGATTCCCGACCTCCTAGGTCAATAGACAAGGCTTCAAACAATGGCCCGTCCGTCCCGACACACAACTAGCCTTGAGGTTTTGGTGGCCGATAACCCCGTCACACATGTAAGCAACCCGCGCGTGTTTGAAGCTCAACAAACGAGGCTTGTCACCCTCCTCCCCCCTTGCTGGACATCCCAGCTTTATGGGCGTGCTCAACACTCTTGGCCTTGACAACGCACGCCGTGACGGTGTATGCCGATGCATCAGCATGCAGCCTATTCATCGACGACCGGATGACCAGATGAGAGAAGCTCATACTGCGCTTCCACAGCTCGCCCTCCGCCCTGTCTCCCGATTGGCAGCAGACATGACTGCATCGCGCTCACCGTTGCGGAGAAGAACCACCACTATTCGCCGCCACGGGCGCTGTGATACCAGTACGTTTTATTTTATTTTATTTTATTTTTTGGGTTGCCGTCGTTGCCGTTGTTTGTACTCTTCTGCACCGGTAAGCCCCCTTGGCCCCGTTGGGTCCAACAGAAGACAATGCCTTTTGGGAAAGATTCATTCTGCCGTCAGTGAAGCCCTGCCTGGCATGAATGTGTTCAATCTTTTGGCCCAACAGATGCTTGGAAATTACACTGTTGGTGTCACGTAGCTTGACTCATGCTAGTCATCTGAGTCGTCTAATGTTGCGCCCGGATAGACAGAATTACGACGGGAAGGAAAATAAATGACACCTGATATTTCTCTGTAGACAAACATGACAAAACCCAAACGGTGCACTGTGGGAGTTTCATCGTGAATTTGACACTTATGTCATGGAATAAAAAACACAGAAGAAGAGAGGAACAGTAAAAGAACCGAACGCAAAAATGATTATCAGGACATACAAAAGAGTCGTCCATCGTCGGTCGAACCTTCGGCCCCACACACGAGACTGCTTACCTAACCTCCAAACCGCATCGCCCGCCGTCTCGTAGACAATGTACCGTACCTGTCCCGGACCTCATCGAACCACCTCTGTGTTCACGCACCATCAACCCGATAATCGACCACCCCAGGTCACGCCACACATGTTCGCCGCACGACAAAGGGCCGCGCAGATTGCCCGACAGCTGCCGCGGGCGGCTCGAAGCTACGCATCCGGGGCCCACGGCCATCACCAGCCCGCCGTCGAGGTCAACGAGTCCTTCGGGGTACGCAGAAACTCACAAAACGCAACATGCTTTCTTTTCACGATTCTCCGATCCCATTTACCCCGACGACCATGATGAACATGTGGAGCATCTTCCCTGGTGGTTTCCCTTGGCGGGTGTGACTGACAGACTTTTGTTGCTTCACAGAAAGGATCCATTGCTACCGTCGCCGTCTTCTTCGGCGGTGTCCTGTTCTACCAGTTCGTTCCTAAGCAGGGCGAGGACTCGGCCATCTCGAACCTGATCAGCAAGTATATGTCCAAGAAGGAGGACTGGGCGGAGATTAATGCTCTGCACACAAAAGCCATGGAGCAGGCTGGTTATGACCGAAATCTGTTTGAGAATGCTTCATCCAAGGACAGATATGCTGACGTTGCATATCCCGAGTAGGTTGCTGCTCTAGTTTGCCCTCTCTCCTCCCCCCTCCCCCCTCCCCCCACTTCTCTCTCTCTCCATTATACACACTCTCTTTCTCTTCCATCACCAAAAAATATAGAAAAAGAAGGAAAGTAAGAAACAAGGAAAAAATCGGCTAATCTGACTGCTTTACACACAGAGCCCTCCAGTCTCATGCTGCCCGAAACATTCAGGCCGGTCAATTAATGAACCTTGACCACGTTGTCGAGCACTTTAGACAAAAACATCTCGAGGATGAGGACCGGAAGGCGAAGAAGCTGGCTGCGAGCAAGCCGTGAACGGGAGTCGTAGTCATCGGGTACACTTGGGGATGATCCGGGGGTGATGTAACCTAACTTTCAGAACAAGTTTCTTTTGTACAAAGCACGGCGGAGATTCTTGGTCGTGTGCCAATTAGTGAATGGTGAATGCTGGAAAGGTCTTTGCGTTTAATTTAACGACATTATTAGTTGTATTTTTCTTTAAATTAAAGAAAAAGAAGGAAAGGAAAGGAAAGGAAAAGAAAGAAAGAAAGACGAAGAAAAAAGTATAAAAAAGTATAAAAAAAGAAAGAAAGAAATCTAGTGATAAGATATCCAGAATCGTGTCTTTGCCCATCAATTACCTCATTTCGCAATTGTTCCATTCCGCACCCCCCCCCCCCCCCCCCCCCCCCCCCCCCCATCCCCCACACACAACTCCACTGCACCTCCCCGCACCTCCATGGCATCAAACAACTGCGGAAACGCAGAGTATCTACATCTACTAGAGGACACAGAAAGCATGAGAACCAGACACGGCATGTACATGCATACATGCATACGTACTAGGTACATTACCTACCTACCTACCTGGTACATATGCATGTGTGTACGTAGGTGCTGCATGGGCTGCGTGCCACTCACGAAAATAGTCAGCCGTGCCACGAGGTCAACTATATTGTGCATATTATGCCGAGCATAAGCATAGACCTTTTTTTCTGACTTTATATTTCTTCCATCCTCACTATTTTCTGATCTTTATCTTCTCCCGTTTTCTTTTTCATTTCTTTCTCTATCTGTCTCTAATAAGCATGTTTATGCATGGCTTGGAAAGCCTTGAAAAAGGGACAGCCTAATTTCATGATATTTACTAACGAATTCATCTGGTTTTTTTACGTCCATGTCTGTTTGTTTCTTATTTCGCACGAGCATGTTGATGAAATGAGGGTTAGGAACATATTTGATAAATAGACATTTGTTTTGGGTAAGCTTGCACGCGGTGGCCCTTTCTTTCTTCCTTTTTCTTCCCCTTTTTTTTTATAATTAGGTTTTCAAAGGGTAGTCTTGACGTCAAGGGGCAGAGAGAGGGGCGGCCGCGTCATCGCTTTGCATGACGAAAACCCCCAGACACTGCTAGGCAAACCTCAATAAAAGCATTGATAGCGTAGGCTTCTCTAGCTTTCTTTCAGCCGAGAAAATGTCGGGACAACTTAGAGAGGCACGATAAATGACGACCCTCCTGTCTTGGGAATGCACCCCCCCCCCTCCCCCCCCCCGGACTCAAGGTTCGATTTCAGTTGCAGACGTGCCATGCCATGTCTGTCACAGCCTGTGCGTATGATGATTTGGCGTACCCGAAAAGAAAGAGACAGTCACAATATTGACATCAAACAGACACAGGGAAAAGAAAGAGGGAAAAAATAATCAGAGAAAAAAAGTTGCAGGTGACGATGCATCCGTACTGTATTATTCATGTACTCGTAGTCATCACAGCAACTTTGATAGAGGCATCGCCACTCTCCCACTCTCTATCAAAACCCGATCCCTTTTTCGCCCGAAAAAAACTGTCCGTGAATGCAAAAACCACCCCCAAGACCACAACCCACCACCAAAACAGCCTTCTTTTATTTGAGGGGAATGAAACGAGAAGAGTTGGTGGCACCGATACCGGGACGACCGTGCTTGACGGGCTTGCTGTAGGAATGGTTAGTAAAAGTTGTGTGTGTGCTTCCATCATCTGTCCAGGGAGTGGGCAGATTCCGCTCTCATCTCTTGCTTTCTCTCTTTCTTGGTACTTTTTCTTGAGAAAAAAAAAAGAATGCATCGGGCCAGGTGGAAAACGTACTATGAGATGGAGAATTCAGCGAGGTAGTGGCCAACCATTTCAGGCTTGATTTCTACCTGGTTGAACTCCTTGCCTGAGTAAATACCAATAACGCTACCAATCATCTCGGGAACGACAATCATGTCACGGAGATGCGTCTTGACGAGGTCAGGCTTCTCGTTGGGCTTGGCCTCCTGCTTGGCCTTGCGGAGCTTCTTGATCAGACCCATGGGGCGGCGCTTCAGGCCACGGTTGATCCTGCGGCGGGCACGGGCGTGGACAACATCGCGCAGCTGGTCGGAGCTGAGGTCGAGGAGGCTGCACAGAACATTTAGTCATCAAGCTTTGAGGGAAAAAGAAAAAGAGTCGATGAAATGAAAGAATCGCGGACGATGGGAGAGTAGACGTCGGGTCGGGTAGATGAAACGTGATCAATCGCGGGCGCATCTTCGTAGGTGCTGGGGTGTATCCTCTTAAACATACTTCTCGAGATCGATTCCTCGGTAGGAAAACTTGCGGAAGGTTCTTCTCTTCTTCAGCTCAGCGGCCTCCTCGGCATTCTGGAACCCCAATCATCGTCAGTACAAATGGTCCCCACTCCAGAAAGCTTCACTCCAGGAGGGGGAAGAAGAAAAAAATGACATTGATAACATCATCATCTTTTCATGTCTTCCGCGCCACTGTTCTTCGTCGGAGCCAAGGACTTCTTCGTCGAGGAGGAAAACATACGTATTCGTCAGCCATGATCGCGGTTGTGTTGATGTTCGGATTCGCCTATCGATGCTGTATCGACGAGCGAATGTGGTGGCCGGGATGGAGTCGTTTTAGAGGGCTGCTGTTGCGTCGTCGCTTGCGGATTGACGAAGCAGACCGCTCTGAATTTTGCTCCTAGGGTTTTCGTGCCCTTCACCCCTCGCGTCACGTGCTTTATGCATCCCAGACGAGAGAAACCCCACCGATGGGATTTGGACGAAATATGGAACGCATTAGGTAAGCCTGGGGATGTATCACGTGATACGTGACTATGCATAAAACTTTATACAGACAGACATATCTCGTCTCGGACGGCCGTTCCCGTTAGGACCCCCTCCCCATCCCCCCTGCCAATAGCAGTCTCTCACCGTCTCTCGTCAGAAACGCCTTTTTTTGTAGCTTGCTTTTGCGACACGCCTCCGCCTCCGCTTGGCACTCATTCTTGTTGTTAGTGGCCACAGTGAGGCCCGACAAGCAAGTTGGCGATTACCTCGTAAAAGCTTGGCAAGCCACAATCACGACCATCGGCATGTGTATGATATCAGGGCTGCGTACCAACAATCAATCGTCCACGGACCATTGTCTGAGGCTGGTCGAGCATGTGATTGGCGAGCAGGCAGCTCCAAGCCCCGCCAAACAGCCTGCGTCTTCTTGGCACAATAAGTCAACAGGTATTGACTCCATATATTATACGTGCATATAAACATGCCTCCCTATCTGCCCACCCAGAACTTACCTGCTAATGGACTTCCTCTTCCCCTGCCCGAAGGTACTGAAATACTGAAGCTGGCGTAGCAAAGTCATCTCAATGTTACTTCATTGCTTTTCCTTCTCCCTGTCCCATCGACAGCCATGGCCGGCTTGCCGTCCTGGGCATGCGCAAATGCGCAAATGCGAGGACGGCGGCGAGCCAAGGGTGGTGGCCGCTGTCTGAAGTCTTGGAACTTCTTGGCTGAGCACATGAGCGGCCAGCTGGCGAGGCGGGCTCGGACTGTGCGCTCCTGCCTGGGGCTTGGCAGTCTCGGCGTTGCCCTCTCTTTTGCTGCCATCAAGGCCGCCAAGCCTTTTGAAAGCTGCATTCAAATGCTCTCCGTCCATGTCTAGGATGAAATTGGTCCGCCCCCCCTTCAGCCTCCAGCCTGCGTGCCTCCTGCGTGCCTCCTGTGTGCCTGGGGCGAGCGGCAGTCAGTCAGTCCCTTGTGTTATATGTAGAGACGGCACGCCTGGTCTTTTGGCCTTTTTTTTTTTTGATGCGTCGTTGACCTGGTTTCATCATCCTTTGTTCTCTCGCTTCTCAGCTCCGTGGCTCTGCCGCTCTGGCAACTGCCTTGGAGGCTAGGACCAACCTCAAGATCATCCCGCCAGTCCATCGGCCACCAGTCATCACCACCCTCAATTCAACCCAGGCACTAACCACCCTTTGCGTCCAACTGCCGACATCCACTGGTTTCTGAAGAGCCTGGATCTCGACCCGCGAGTGACGCAGTACCTGCCTACTCACATACATACATATGTAGGTACATATGTACATACATACATACTGCATGACCAAGAAGTAAACAGTAGCGGCAACGTCTTCACCACTGGCACTGCCGTCGGTGCAGATTCAGAGTACGCTTCGCCCGTTGTGAAGGCTCCCAAAGGCAATGCCTGCGTCTTAGCCTTGGCTTTGGGAACGTTTCGCCGTCATCAGCGGATCAGATTGCCGTATATACAAGGAACCCAGATATAATTTGACGACGTCGGAAGCTGCAGAATCTCTTCATTGGCTGATTCCGCAGAGCGGCTTCCAACGAGGGTTGGGTTGGAACACCAAACGTCTGGTGTTATAGGACAATTCCTTCAGAATGGCATCTCCCGTGCCGGCACCGAGTCAAACCGCTTCTGCGCCTTCTGCCTCGTCGACCCCTGCGTCTGCTGCCAACCCGTCGAGTATTCTTGCCACTACAACAACTGCACGGCTTCCTCCATTAACGACGCCATGGGCCAATCCTTTGAGCTGTACTTGGACCTACGTTGTTGATCACCCAAGCGACACGGCTAGGCCAGGTGCTGTCGCCTACTTGGACCTCGAGCCCATGCCGGGAGACAAAACCTTGTCTTGCTACCCCAACAACATGTTTTCCTTTGGCCGTACCGGTGTATTCAGTCCAGGCACTTGCCCAGGCGGCTGGACGACTGCATCCTTGCACACAGATGACAATAGCCCAGCAACTACGACGGCTGTTTGCTGCTCATAGTAAGTTTATAAGCCGTCAAACCAATATTTGATCAAAAAAACATTTGTGTGTTATTGGACCCCCTTTTCCTTTCATATTTCTGACTGAAGCCTCAGTGGATACACATTCGTTGGATCTGTTTGCAGGCGCTCAGTTGCCACTGCTCTTGCGGTTCCCATCACTTACAATACCACGGCTGGCACGTACCATGTGATGAAAGATTCGACCACAACGTTATACAGCGCCATGCTCGCAGTTAGCTCCATCCAAGTGCAGTTCAATGACGACGACAGGAGGCTCTTGGGAATCGAAACAGATAGACCAGATTCTGGCTTTTCGTTGTCACTAAGCACCCGCATTGGCATCGCTGTCGGCGTCGGCGTTTTAATTTTGCTTTGCATGGGTTTGATCTATTACGCACTTGCCAGGCGGCGGCGCTTCAGAGAAGGTTTGACCAAGGACAGATTGATGCGAGATCTCAAGTCAATGCATCGTCGCGACACGTCGGGCAATGCAAGCCCATATCTTGTTCAGGCGGTAAATGAACCGCCGCCGGCCTACCACCCGCAGACGGGAAGACCTCCTGGAAATCGAGCTGGCGGCGACTACAGCCGACCAGCAGATGGCGAAATACGAGCGCTCAATGAGCAGAAGGCCATAATACAACAACGGCTCGATGAGCTGGAAAGCTTGGAGGTTGCACGAAATGGGCCTCGAAGAGGCAGTTGACAACGATACTGATGAAAATGTTTCTTGTTTGAAATGGAAAGCGGGTTTCGGGCACTCATCGTGTGGGCTTTAATGAATTGTTCATTGATACCTTTTGTGGCGTTCGGTGTATGGATGAATATGGACGGCGGATAGCATATAGTCGAAGACTTTTTATGTATGTGCAACTATTAACAACCTTATTTGAAACCATCAACTCCTTACCAAGTTTGTCTTGTCTGGTGTTGCTGATGTTGGGACTAAGATGGAGCAGGGTCACGGCTGTTAAGGATGAGTATATACATACATATGTATGTATGTTATCGTACAGCGGAGGCCAGAATCCCACGTCTTCTTGGACATTTCCGTCGACTTTCAAATTTTTGCGTCGATGATTGCAGTAATGCTGTGATCAGAATTGCTCGGGTTCGTGTTCGATTTGACTTGCTGCGTAAGTATTCGCATTCCGGACTTTGCTGACTCTGCGAAGCGCCGGGGAGGCCGCCCTTTGTTCTTTTTTTTTGTTTTCATACCCACACATGGGGTACAAAAGGTAATTCAGCTCTATACATGCTAGATGAATTGATTTCAAACGAGAAATTCATCTCAAATCCGTAGGACTTGGGAAGTAGTACCATTAAGTGCACTGGCGGCAGTTTTGAGAAGCCACCCATCCGTGCTGAGGACTCGGGAGGTAACGCGGCAGTTGTCTGGGCGGTGAAGGCGTCTTGGGGACCTTGCAGCCTGTCACAGCTGCCCCCATCGCGCAGGTACCAGGTACCAGGCACCATTCGTTCTCGTCGCCCCACTTCATCGGTCCACCTCTTCCCTTGTGGCGCCGTCTCGTTGGACAACCCCGCCAAGTTGCCCACAGAATATCTCGTGCAGCCCAGAATTGGGGGATACCATCGTCAACTCCTCCAGGGTCCCTTTCAAAACCAAAACGCGCCGCGCGCCCACTCGTCCTGTCTCTTTTGTATCAGCGAGGCTGTCTAGTCGTCAGTCAGTTTTTTGACTGTATTCACAGCAATGAAGGGCGAGGTAAGTACCCATCGTTTCACTCTCTCCAGCTCCCCGCAGACCAATCAGACTCACTGGCTGGGCTGACTGTTCCAACCCCTGAATCCGTCGTCGACTTCCTTTTGGCTTCCGTCCAACCAGCTCTTCCATTTCTGCTAACGCTGAATTCGCGAGGTAGATTCTTCATGTCCACCTGGGACAGGCTGGTGTCCAGCTTGGTAACTCCGCCTGGGAGCTGTAAGTCAGCCGATGCAAATCTCTCCGTCTCTATGCTTGCTTGTCCTTGAACCTTTTTTTTCTTCCTCCTCAGTCGCGCTGTGTACGACATGTCTCTGATTGTGGTCAATTCAGCTACCTTCTTGAACATGGCCTAGGTCAAGATGGCCGACCCGATCCCAATGCCAAGGATATTGGCGACCCAGGCTCTTTCGAAACCTTCTTTACCGAGACCAGCAGCGGAAAGCATGTTCCTCGAGCCATCTTCATGGATCTTGACCCTTCTCCCATTGACGAGATCCGAACTGGTGCCTATCGCAGCCTCTTTCACCCCGAAATGTTGATCAGTGGCAAGGAGGATGCTGCCAACAACTATGCCCGTGGTCACTACACCATCGGAAAGGAGATGGTTGACAGTGTCATGGACCGCGTTCGTCGTGTTACCGGTGAGTTGTTTTTTGAGGCTCTCCTCTGGTGGTTTTGTGTTACCCCGGCCAGAACGCGTCTGCAACAATATCTCGTCCGTCACTAGGCTTGGTATTGGTAGCTCTGGAATGCGCACTCTTGCCGCTGTCTCATACTCATAACTGACTGAGCACCTCTGCCAGACAACTGCAACTCCTTGCAAGGTTTCCTGATCTTCCACTCATTCGGTGGCGGTACCGGTTCTGGCTTTGGCGCTCTGATGCTTGAGCGTCTGGCTACCGAGTACGGCAAGAAAACCAAGCTCGAATTCGCCGTGTACCCTTCGCCACGAACCAACACCTCTGTCGTCGAACCCTACAACGCTGTCCTGTCCACTCACAGCACTATCGAGAACTCCGACTGTACTTTCCTCGTGGACAACGAGGCCGTCTACGACATTTGCCGCCGCAACCTCGACATTACTCGCCCCTCACACGACCACCTTAACCGCTTGATCGCCCAGGTTGTCAGCTCCATCACTTCGTCTTTGCGCTTTGACGGTGCTCTCAATGTTGATCTGAACGAGTTCCAAACCAACTTGGTTCCTTATCCCCGTATTCACTATCCTCTGATCAGCTACGCGCCCGTCGTTTCCGCTTCCAAGAGCAAGCACGAAAGCTTCAAGGTGTCGGAGCTCACCATGCAGTGTAAGTGCTCGTACACGCCCTTTGCCCACCATTGGGAGGGTCGGGTGTTTTTAAAACTAACAACATACACCTGTACATCTGTACATGCACACACTGCGTCATCCCCGTTTGGTTATTTTAGAGTGCTTCCGTGACTAACACGGCCCATCTAGGCTTCGAACCAAACCACCAGATGGTGGTTTGCGACCCCCGAAACGGCAAGTACATGGCTGTCGCCCTGTTGTACCGCGGCGATGTTGTTCCCCGCGACTGCAACTCTGCCATTGCCCAAGTCAAGGCCAAGGCATCCTTCAACCTGGTCGAGTGGTGCCCAACTGGTTTCAAGCTCGGCATCAACTACCAGAAGCCCGTCGCCGTCCCCGGTGCCGCTGAAGATGGCGCGCTCGCTTCCGTTGAGCGATCCGTCTCCATGCTGTCCAACACCACGGCCATTGCTGAAGCTTGGTCCCGACTTGACCACAAATTCGACCTCATGCACAGCAAGCGTGCTTTCGTGCACTGGTATGTCGGCGAAGGTATGGAGGAAGGCGAATTCACCGAAGCGCGTGAAGATCTCGCTGCCCTCGAGAAGGACTACGAGGAGGTTGCAGCAGATGGCGTCGAGGGAGAGGAGGAGCTGGAATACTAAGATGGGGAAACTCTTGGGCCACGATTCCGCTGCCAGGTCTATGCATTTTACCCCTCTCTCCCTCAGCGCTTCTCATCGCAAAGACACCAAATCTTGTCTAGAAATGCATCATCAGAACAGGCACATCAACCCCCTAATCTAGCAGACCTGGACAGACCATCTCTCCAACTTTTGTGTGTACAGACCTCTTAAAAGATGACCAGCAACGGATTTCAATTCCATTTTTTTAATCCAAACGAAAAAAAAAGAACAGAAAAACAGAAAAAAACGAACTACACAGGTGGGGTCTGTGGGACGACCCGGCAATCAGAGCTTCTATTTTCCGCGTGTGTTATTAGATGAATACCATAATAATTTGTAGATAGGCCATTACTGTGCCCTCTTTTTCTGTGGTGACGGTCGTGGGGAGGAAGTGGTGTTGTGGACGAGGTGGGTTTAAAAAAAGTAGTAATATATGTTTTACTTCTTCCTTTTTTTTCTCTGTTTTTTGTTTTTTTGTTTTTTTTTGTTAAAAAAAAAGATGATTTAAGTAAAGGTGATACGCTAGAGACAAAGAAGAGCATACAAAAAAAAAGCAACCATATATATATATATATACTCACCAAATCTGTTGTATGCTGCTTTCTACGTAAACACTGAAACTGGACAATGACAGGAACCGAAACGGAAACTGTGTGCTTTGTTTTTATGCCTGTGAATACCTACGCCTTTCTTTATATTACGCATAATTCGTGCCTACTTTTATTTTTGTTTTCTGCGCCCACCATGTCAACGATAAAATACATGAACATGAAATCCAACCAAAACGAGTTCCCAACACAGTCCTTGTTTACTGTGCGTATGGTAAACCCCCCTCACGACTTCTTTTTCCAATCCGCGGCCCGACGGGCACTTCTGTTCTTGGGCTTGGGCTTGGAACGCCCCTTGCCTTTTCGGAATTTGAGGTCCCGCGGCCGGCCGTCGTTTATGGACGCTCTGTTGCCCTCAAAGACTAGTTTCTGGGAGGGGTCGCGGTTGGGAATAAAGGAGGAGGAAGAGGAGGAGGCGTTTGCGCCTTGGGTTGCGTTCCTGCGGTGCTGGAAGCCGCCGGCCCGGCCGAGCAATTTGTTTGCGCGGCCGGCGGCGGCTTGTTGCTCCGGCGTCTGTTTGGGGGTGTACTTTGTGCTGTGGGCCTGACGGTCGGCGGCTTGGGCTTTGGATCGGCTTCGCTCTTGGGCGAGGGCTGTTTTGCGGGGGTCCTTGGCTCGGGTCACGCGCAGGACGCGAGGGAGCAGAGGCGGGAATTTCTTGCCGTCGAGGAGGAGGGCGGCTTCGACGTCGTTGGTGTCCTGCGTAGTGGAGAGAATGTTAGACGGGGGCTTTTTTTGCTTCTTGGTTCAAGATGGAAAGAGGGGTATCACGAGGACGAATGGTCTCGGCGTTTTCTCCTTGTTTCTTCTTTTTATTGGAATTTTTCTGAAGAAAAAAAGAAGAAATAACGATGGAAGAATAAAAATAAGGGCAGGGTTGAATTGGTTTCAACTTGGAAAAGACGTGGCTGTTGCTTACGTAGAATTGGACATAGGCAAAACCTTTGCCTACTCTGGTCTTGGGATCTCGCACGACGCGCACGTTTTCCACCTTGCCTGCTTTACTAAAAGTTCGCCAGAGTCCCTCTTCCGCATCGGCAGGCACCTTGGTGCGCTTCTTCTCAACCTTTTCGCCGTCCTCATTGGTATTGATGATGGTTTCGTCGTCAACAAAGCCCAGGTTCCCGACAAAGACACAGCGACGGTGGTCCGTAGGACTGGGATGCGCTACGCTGTCTACGCGGATGTGTCGGCCGAGGATCTCGCTCCCATTCAGCTTCGCGGCCACCAATCGGGCAGCGGCCGGGGTGGAAAACACGGCGTAGGCGTTGGCGGATTTAGTAGTGGCTCCCATGAGGGACTTGGTAATATAGGCGGCTCGCTTGGGCATGGAGCCCGTGGAGAAGGCGACGGATCGGAAACGTATGGATTCGAATTTTTGTGCCGGCGTTTCGTTGGGGTCCAATGCAGATGATAGATGGGCAATGAGGGCCTTTTTGGCAGACTTGGAAGAAATGGTGTCAATGGACACGTTGGAAAGGAAGACGGTGCGGTTGGCCTTTTCTAAATCCAAATCTGCGTCTTTGGAGTCTTTGCTTAGGCTTTCATGCGTTGGGTTGGCGTCGTCGCCGTGTTCTTCTTGCTCGTCTGCCTCTGCCTCTGCCTCTGCCTCTGGCTTTTGCCGCTTGCCTTGTGGTTCCTTGGTATCATCCTTTGTCAACTCAGCCAAGTACTTGGCTTCCAAATCCTCGTTGTCGTCTTTTCTCTTGCGCTTCCTCTCTCTTCGCGGTTGTTGCCCCTCTGCAGTTTCCGTATCAATATCTTGCTGGTCGACTTCGGCCATGGAAATGTCCCCAGGTTTCTCAACTTCTTCGTCGTCGGCTTTACTTTCATCGTCATCGTCATCACTGTAGTCTAGCTCCTCGCTGATTTCGGACAGCTCTTCATCATCCCTTTCCTCATTCTTCTCACGCCCATTGGTGCTTGTTTCTTTCCCGGGCTTCGACTCATGACGAGCCGTTTTTTCTATTGATGCGGCATAGCGAGACTTGGCAGGAGCTTGAACCGGACCAGACTGTGATACACAAAGCTTAGCCACATCATACTTGTAGTTTCCAATATGAATATATATTCAACGTACGCTGCTGGCAAAAAGAGCATCAAGGGTGGGGTCAATTGCCTTGGAGGAGGCCACCAGCTTGGTTGTTCTAAGAAAGCTGTCAGTACACTCATCAAAACGTAATGGTAACAATTTGCGACCGTAAAGGAAGAAAACAGTCTGATCCAAGCTGTAGCTCCGACGTACTTCTTTGCCATGATGTGTATGAACTTTTGGCTGTTGTGCCAAATGCAAAGCGCGACCGCGAGTGATGCCTGGTATCTGCCGACCAGCCACGCCAAAAAAAAAAAAAAAAAAAAAAACCCCAAATTTTGGTGCAGCCAAGCAAGCTGGCGGCGGACAGCCCACTTGGGCAATCCGTTCGTGTGACCGACGCGTAGCCAATTGGAGCATTTCACAATGCGTCATTGGCCTTGCAGCCAAGGCTGGGCAGGTCCACCCCTCTCCCATGATCATCTGTTTCTGCCAGCCGTCACCGCTCGGTGGCCCCGTCTCGTCAAATCCGAGCATGGCTGTGGCTCCATGGCCCACAGCCCACGGGACACTGGCAAGAGATGGAGGCAGGCACAGAGCTGGCCAGGCCCAAGAAGTACCTACAGCGCGGTCGTCGCACTGCAAAGTACTTGCCGTGCAGGTCCTGGCAAAAGGCAGAAGGCCGGCTGCGCCAGGCTGCGCTGCGCACGCCGCAGCGATGGACGGAGAGAGAGAGACGGAATTCTCAGTCACAGAACGCCGACTCTGCGCGTCCCTCCTCCCTCCTCGCTGCCCTTGCTCCTGCTTCCTGCTCCTGCTCCTGCTCCTGCTCCCGCTCCCGCTCCTGCTTCTTCTGCCTCTGCCTCTGCCTCTGCCTCTACCGCTGCTTACTTATGCCTCTGCTTCTGCTTCTGCTTCCGAGTTCTGCTTCTGCTGTTCAGTCACCACACAACCTGCTCAACAAACGCCCTCCCTCTGGCTGCTGCGCTCTTCTTCTTTCTCGCGCTGCATCTGCCAATTCCACGCCTGGATGCCTGTTGGCATCGTCCCCGTCAACTGCAGACTTTGCGGGCACCACCTCCCACTCTGCCTTTCCCTCCAGCATTTGAGCTCTCGAGTGCCGCGACCGACCGCAGCTCTGCCAGAAATTTCATCAACCTCTCACGCTTCGCCAAGGACAGATCAGGCCTGCCAGCAAGGCAGAGGGTCCTGGTTCTGACCTTTCCGCCTGCAAACAAATTCTAGTCCCGCTCGGCGCGATCGACTGTACCTTTCCTGGCTCAAAAAGCCATGGCGGCCGCCGTCTCTGTGCCTCGCACCTTGTCGCCCTCGGGCGTTGGTGAAGCGGATTTTGAAGATGGCAATATTTCAAGTCCCCTCAGCGAGGTCGATGATGGCGATGCCAACGAAGATGATATTCAGCACATGCAGATTGGCCAACAAAACGACGACGTCGATAGTTCTAGCGCCAGCGGCGACGAAGCGGCTAATGACGATGGCAACAATCACAATCGTTCAGACTCGGATAGTGCCCTTTCGGAAGCTGGCATTGACGACAATTCCGAAGCGAACGACACCGAGGCCGAAACAGAAAGGCTGTATGACACTCCTAAGAATCAACGACAGCGAGTCGTTGTCTTCGATCAGTATAGCAATGGTCGTATCTTCGAGCACACCCCGAGCAAGCTGCGTAGTACAACTGGATTAGTTGGCGGTGAGCCCGTTGGCGGCGGCGAGGCATTAGCATCTGACGAGGATGCCTCGGCTGCATCTGCAGACGACTCTCCCACCAAACCTACTGCGAGTAAGAACACGAGTGTCGACGACGAGGGCAAGCGTGATTCACTGGAACGCAAGAGGAAGCGCTCTCCCATGGGCGATCAGTCCGAATTGGAGGAGCCACTGCGTAAAAGATTGACTTCTGTCGGACCGACCGAATCTGGCTTGGCAGCCGACACGCTCACAACAAGCTCGGGAAACCCGCCAGACTGTGCCCAGTCTGCCGGCGGAGACAAGGATGCGACAGCAGCAGCGGTCACCCAGGGTGGAGTTGCCGGTAGCGAAATGCCAGATAAGGGGAAAACAGTTGTCAAAAAATTGACTCGAAATGGATCGAAAAGAATAGCAGCCGAATCTGGCAGCACAAGCTCAAGCGACACACCTCGTCAAGAAATAATTAGCGAAACGATGGACATCGCAGAGGATGAAGAGCGAGAGCAACGACACGAAGACATTGAGCACTCTGCGGACGAACATTATGTTGTAGCCAAAAGCATTGAGGAAGGTATGACGAAACTGTCGCACGCAGCGCAATTTGTTTTGCTCAGCTCTCTTTCCGTTGTAATGACCCAAAGTGCTAATTTGATTTTTGGAAAAAAGCAGAGAGGAAAAGTGCCGCATTACGAGACTGGAATCATATCGAAGAGATGTTTGGAATTTTTAGACACAGGTACGCAGCTCCTCCCGCACTTGACATTTACACAACACAACTGACCTAATTCGTCTTTTCAGGCTGTACAAGGATAGATTAAAGAGACTTGAAGAAGAGGAGCGATCGCTATTGGCAAAGCATCCGACACACCCGGAATATCTCGACATGAAGCAGTGTTTAGACGACCGATTCGAAAAAAGGGTTCAAGAAATCAATGTGGAATGCGCCCTGCGGCTCGAAGCCCATGAGCGTCGCGCTGTGGCTATGCGAGCCCAAGTTTGGAGTCAGTATTTCCAAGCAGTGCGTGAGCGACGAGAAGCAGCACTGGAGTCTCTCAATCGGCAATGGTACGAGGTACAAACCGCAAGGCGGAGTGCCCATAGCCTCCCGGACTTTGGACTTTTGTTTCCAAAGGATCAAGGACGAAGAGTGCGAAATGCGATTGCGTACAACACCGAAGTTTCAACACTGGCCGGGCTTGCCAAATACGAAGGCTTCCCGGCTGGCCCTGAATTGAAGGGAGCCTCGGCGTCAGAAGTTGAAGCTGATTTCAGTGCTATTGAGGTAGGATCATGATATAAAATCAGTACCTGATCAATATCTGAAGCATCAGCTGACTCTTCTTCCTTTCAAAAAGAAGGTTCGACGCGGTCGTCAAAAAACCATTGTTCCCGCCAGAGACGATTATCCGACCCCTACTTTCGCTCGCCTCGGCCCAGCTGGGGAACAATTTATCAAAGACACACCCTGGGCCAATCCCCATCACTCATCGCACAAAATCCATCATCATCAACAGCAGCAGCAACAACAACAGCAGCAGCAGCAGCAGCAGCAGCAGCAGCAGCAGCAGCAGCAACAACAACAACACCAACACCAACAGCAATACCAACAACACCAACAACAATACCATCACCTACACCCACACCAACAACACCAATACCAATACCAACACCACCAACAACAACAAACATCAAATGCTGCGACGCATGCTGGTCGCCTAAATGCAGCTGGAGCAATACAAGCCGCGGCGCAACCGCCAGCGAAGCCAACTTTTGACAGCCAGATGCCTATCATTAAATCCATAGGCGCATTGGCATGCGCATCTGGCCCTTCAGAGCTGTCAAGGCAAATTCATAGTCCCACTGTACAGCAAATGAAGTCAGCTTCAAGTGCCCCGAACACAGGCAAAGGATCAAAGACTGCAGCCCGATGAGCTGCTGCAAGTCGCCTATGCCAGTAAAACCCGAGCATTGCGTAGGCTATGATATTTTGGAATCATGCATGCCTGTTTTTTTCTTTAAATGGGATGAGGAAAGAAACATGATACCCTAGGGGACCTGTTGACTTCAATTTGCCATTTCTGTATATTTTCTTTCTTCAACCCGTTTCTGTCCTCTTTTTGAATGTAAATATAGCGACGAACAAGGGCGATGGCGCACAAAATCCAAATGCATGGGTAGCATGGATAATTTCTTATACGAGCAGAACATAGGAAACGACAGCGAGGATTAAACCATGAGACGACTAGATGTACAAACGGATTGCCCAGTGTCCGAGTCTATTATTATACACATGTACATTGACATACAAGCTCAGAGCAGTATCACGCCGTTTGTTACAAAACGGCGTCTATCACCGCTCTGTGAATAAAAATAAAATGCTCAAAAATTACATAAAAATTACTGCCTGTTGCAGTGCTCGTCGCAATCTGCAAGACATGCTCCCTTGACCCATGACTCCATGAGGAAGGATTACGGCAATGTTGATTCCACGTCATCTTTTGCTGCCAGATCCATTAAGAAAAGTAGTATGGTGACGTCGTTTAGATAGCGTATATTGCGTTTCTTTCCTCCTTTTCTTTTCTTTTTTTTTTCATTCTTGACTTTTCCTCTTTTTTAGTTGGACTTCTTTGGCGGCGCGTCAGGAACCTTGACATCATCAAAGTCATCTTGGCCGACCGCCTTTAGTGTATACCAGTCTATATCGACGACGCCAGTTAGCACAGCCCAAAAAAAATCCATGCTGACTTTGTTTTTGTCAGTCCATGTTGTGTCGCGACAAGGGTACAGCGTACAAATGCCACCCACAACGACTAGGAGACCAAGACCAGTGGCTGCATTCTTGATCAAGAAGGGTCGTCGGGCGCGAACGAGGGCTGGGCCTTGACGGAATCGGCGATCGTAGTATGTTGAATGTGGACTACTGCGCGGGCGAAAAGGAAGACGGTGTTAGTTGTTGAGAAGGTATAACGTGGAGAGTGAGATGGGAAGGAGGTTGCAAACTTGGCCATTTTATTTATTTATTTATTTATTTATTTATTTATTTCTGTCTTTCTTTTTTGCCGTTTTCTTTCTCTTTGCCGTCTGGGGTTTGAAGCGACTCTGGGAGAAGAATATTGAAGAAAGATGACGATTTTCTTGGGTTGCTTTTTGGTTCGGATTCACTCAATCCGGGACTGTCCGGCCGTGCTTTGTTCTTCACAAATGAGCGTATCATATCGCGCGATGCCGAGAAAAGCGGACATGGATCATTATCGGGTAAATGCGTGCGTGGCTGACGTACGGATGTGCGTAGCTTACAACGTTGACAGGTTCGAAGCTAGCAAAGCAACCTGGGGCGGTTGAATGGCAGGGGTGGGCCATGAATACCGCGTTTCTTCGTTCTCCAAAACCGTACTTGGATTGCAATCACGAACAAAAAATAAAAAAAAAGTATACATATGTATCATTGCGATAGCTGGCTGCCAGATCTTCGACAACGAAAAACGTAACCGACGAGGCCATAGATTTGGGAATTGCATCCCGCGCGTCGAGATTGACGGACATCGCAAAACAGCTTCCTTCCCGGACGAACTACCTGAGCCAGTTACAGCTATTCGATTGTTCACAAGACAGACAGATCTGCGAACCTTGGGGTGTAGATGATACGACTCGGTGCATGACATCCTGATTAGGCATTTGGAGCGTCGTCGCGCGACCGTTCTATTGCGTCACCTGGAAGACAGCGTTGCAATTCTGGGTTATGAGGAAGAGCTTTGCTTGTCGTCGGTTGCATAGAAATCCACGTATCGGGGTAGCTTGGGTTGAAGGTTACAGACCAGACGCGCGGATCGGGTTATCCTGCTGGGCGGGAATCTTATTCTTCAGCAAGACCAAACAGAGGAGCATCTCGAAGCGGAAAGGAGGAGTCGCAAAGCACTCCCTCCCTCTGTCTCTCACACGCACACGTACGCGCACACACAAAACGAACACAAACACAGGAACTCGCCGACCGAGCCCAATATGAGCTCCTCCGCCCTCTCGGTTTCAGACCAAATCCGTCAGCTCAACGATGCGAGGAAACTCGTGCTGGGCGACGTGAACTACTACCAAAGCGTGGTCAGGGGTCTTCTTCCCATCATAGGACCCAATGCGCCGGTCGAGTTGCGACGATGGGGAGCCGAGTTCCTGGCCGAGGCCTTTTCGACTCCTGCCCTTCCCAATGGAGAGAAGGAGACGATGCAACTATACGTGCTTGCGACGGTCGAATCGCTGCTCAATGAGAGGGAAGATCCACAGGTTCTGCGCAGTGTGATACAGACGGCGGCGAGTATCTATCCGCTTGCCATGAGATGGATGTAAGTTTCTTTTAACTTTCTCCGGGGCAATGAAAATTCCACTTCATGATGGAAAGATGGGAAAAGGCAAAAACATAAAAAGAAGAAAAAAGGAGTTGGAGCGAAGTATTGAAGTAATGAGGCTCCAGGCTAATCTTTGTCTCGTTTTTTTTTTCTTTGACAGAATAAATAATGGATATGATACAGTCACCTGGGACAAGGTACTCAGTATCAAACAGACCATTTTGCGTTTATGGGAAAACGCTGTCCCGTCGGTAAAGATTTGCTGCATCAAATTCGCTCAGCGGGTTGTGTTGGCCCAGACGGCGTCTTCGGGGGCAGAATACAGAGTGCGTTTTATGGTCTCGTTGTTCGCAACATTTCTTGTCTAACTTTCTTGACGTCGCAGCAAGCTGGAACACTTGATATTTCGCTAGACAAGGTTCCGCCTAACCACCAGTCACTGGATCCTCGAAATCTCGAGGCTGAAGCATCAGGTCTTCTGGACCGTATGCTCAGCGTACTACAAGAGAGCACGTAAGTGTAGATTGTCAATGACTTTCAACCTCTCTCTCTCTCTCTCTCCTTTTATCCCTGTCTCCTCTTTTATTTGTGTAGCTTACAAAGCGTAGTGACGCGCTTCTCGTCGACGCAACGCTGAATTGCTTGTCAATACTGGTCCGAACGCGACCGGCAACATCCAACCGAATCCTAAACGCCCTACTCAACTTCAATCCACTTCAGCTAGCCAACTCGCCCTTGACACCGCGGAGTAGAGTCATGATCAAGTCCATGGAAAAGACGGCGCGTCTTTTATTGATACATCTCGCAAAGCGAGACCCTCACAACCCCATAGTCCCACGGATACATCAGCACATTGAGCGTACAATGCGGACGGTGACGGAGATTTTGGATGATTCGGGGAGGAAAAGGCCGTTGGAGGCACAGCAGAATGATGGGTACGATGCCAAACGCCAAAAGGTTGTCGAGACGCATGTGCCCCAGATTCCTCCCCTTGGGCCGGGCCCTCATAGTCTGGCAGATATATTTACACTTGTTGCGCACCCTGGTCTGAAGTCATTTGACCTCTCCAATCTCCCAGTCGCAATGACGTCCAAGATTGCGGTGACATCTCTGGCACGCATAGATTCGCAATTACTCGCCAAGGCGGTCGACGGTGTGCGTGGGCGACTGGCTGCTGTGGCCGAGGCGCCTGCCCCTGAGTTGAATCCCAACACGGCGCCGCTCGGTGTGGATGACGACGACGACGATTATGAACCAGATTTTTACCAGGCCGAAGACACGGAGCAGCTGCTGAACAAGTTGGACGGGTCCTCGTTAGCTGTACCGGAGTTGCCCACCTTGGATACAACTCTAGCGCTAACGTCCTTCAGTCTGCCGCAGCCGCCTCAGCTGACACCACAGACAGCATTAACTGCCGGGAACGGCACGGTGGCCAAGGTGGTGGAAATGATGAAGTCACTTGAAGAACCCACCACAAAGAAGGACAAGGCTGGATTTGTGCGCCTGGCCGCCAGTTCAGGAACCCGCGACGCATGGATGACTATCCTGACCCGCCTTGCCACCCGATCAACCACGGGACTCGAGGACACCACGATCAAAGGTGAAGAACAAGACGAAGAATCACCATCATCAGCACCATCATCACCTCCTCGCCAGCGCTCGCTCAGCCACGAAATACGCGATGTCCTGTACAACTACATCATGGAGGATTTCCGCAAACACATCGACGTGGCCGTGTCATGGCTCTGCGAAGAGTGGTACAACGACAAGATGCAGGCCCGGACGGGCACCGCCAACTACCCGCACAACTACGAAAAGACGGCGCTGCGGCTCATCAACGGCTTCCTGCCCTACCTGCACCCGCAGGACAAGGTGCTGACCCGGTTCCTGAGCGAGATCCCCGATCTGAACCGCAGCATGTTGTCGCGGGTCAAGGACATGTGTCGGGATCCTAGTGTCACGCAGCTGGCGTTGACGAGTCTGTTGTACCTGGCCATGATGCGTCCACCGGTCAAGGAGATTGCGCTGGATACTGTGCAGGATATCTGGACAGAATGTGAGAGCATGTTTTTTTAAATGTTTTTTCTTTTCTTTTTATTTCTTTTTATTTTTTTTTAACTTCTTTTTACTTCTTTTTTTTTTTTTTATTCTTCTCCTTTTTAGCCCATTTTAGCCCTATTCATTCTTATTTACCACTGCCTGCAACTCATGCTAACCCTCCTCTCATCTCCAGTCGATGACGCCCGACCCATGGCAACCAAATACCTGTCCAAATATCGACCCGGCTTCGTCGAAGCCGCCGAAGCAAACGCCACTGCCGGCCTGGACGAAAAAAACAAGGCCCTCCCAGCGACAGGGACTGCTATAGCGACATGAAGGCCAGCATGTACAGTGGTTACCTGTAATTCCGAACATTTTGCCGTATTATTTTAGTGCAAAAATTTCGGAATTGCTTACGACCCGCTGTACCTCGTGGGGGATCTCGTGCAACAAATGCGGGATGTTGACGAAATGGCCAGATACAAATAAAAGTTTTGTCTGTTTCTTTCTTTGTTTCTTTGTTTCTTTGTTTCTATCTCTAACCTATCCTCCTTTTTTTTAAGCTATGCTACTTTTATGCTTTTTTTACCCATCTTACTTTCCTTCCTTCTTTTGTCTATTGTTCTCTTTTATTCCTTTTTTTTTTTTTGCCTTTTCTACTTTTATTCTTTTATTTTCTCTCTTTTTTTCTTCTTTTTAAAAAAAAGAGAATTCTGCAACCCAGATGAAAGACCTTGTACGTTGTGTACGAAAAAAAATGCAAAGCATATACTTCAGGCGTTCAATGTGGAAAAAGAAAAGGGGGACCAATCGTCTCGCAGGCAGATTATGGAAGCACTTTTTTTCTGTTCTTTTCGTTTTTTTCGTTTTTTTTTTCGGTTCCCGTTTCTGCTCTACCGTGATTTGGAAGACTACTTTTGTTTCTGTAATTGCGTTTGGCCGCTGTTGGTGGTGGTGGTGATGGTGGTGACATGACGATGGAGGACTCGCGCGGGACGTCAGGACACGCACGGTGTGGGTGGCTGGAGGAAAGTACAAGTAACCTACTAGCTTAGGTCAGCATAGCGCAGTTGCAGAGAAAATCAAGGTTCAAGGTTGCATGTAAAGTGAAAACGAGCCGGTGGAAGGCGGTGTCTGGTGTGGCTTGGGCTGGCGTTTATGCGGTCCGGTGATCCGGTGATCCGTACAATTAGACCGGGGGGGGGGCATCGCAGTGCCGGTGTGTGTGTGTGCCTCTGCCTCGTCCAACGTTGTGTGTGGCATGTGTGCATTGCGCACTGTGCATGCGATCGATGCAAATGCGGGTAAACACAACACAACTCGAACTGGACACGTCTTGCGTCTGGCGTCTGGCGGCTGGCGTCCATCAAGGCAGGTATGCTGTATTGACACGTTTTGATTTGACTCAGACGTGCCTGGCTGGCTGGCGGGATGGCTGATGCCATGCAATGCCGTGCGATGCAATGCAATGCAATGCAATGTCTGAGGGGACGCGACGGGCGACGCGCTGCATTTCATGTTTTTCATTTGTTTCCCCGTTTATTACTTTCACCTACCCTGCGGTTGTGGTGGTGCTGGTTTTTGCACACCAGACTGGGCCGGAGCAGGCCAGGCCAGTCACAGCTGGGATAGTGTCTGCAATATCTGGTGTGTTTTAATTTGTTTTGTTCATTTTTTATAGAAAAAGGAGGAAACAAAGAAAGAAACAAAGAAGAAGAAAGGGAAGAATATTCAAAATTCACCCAGCACCAAGTCTGGTTGACGCCAAAAAACAGGCACAGAGCCCCACCCGTACATACAACATTGTAGGTGGTCACTGGCCACGGCTGGGTCCCCGGAGCTACGGAGCAACGGGCCAGGGGGGGGGGCACCAGACAAAGCCTCAACTAGCCAAGTACCTGAGAAGCCAGACAAAGCCAGCCAGACCCAGACCCAGACCAGTCGTAGCAACGGCGCAACCGGGTCTTGAACTGACCAGACGAAAACACAACGACACGGTACCTTTTGTTTTTACCTTTGCTTCCTTTCCTTTCTTTTTTTTTGTCTTTTCTATTTGTTTTCCTTTTCTCTTGTTTTCCTTTTTTTTTTCTTTTTTTTCTTTATTTTTTGGATACCTATTCGCTCCATCGTCTTTCCCACTTCCGCCATCGAAACCAATTCACTGCTCCAATTGTTGCAATACTCTCCCGAGCCGCTGACGGAAAACAGTTGCGCATCCTGTGTCCTGTCCGGAGACTCTTTTTGTCTCTTTTCTCTTTTTCTCGGCTGTCGTCACCTTGGCTGCTGTTCAGTTTTTTTTTTTTTTTGGTGCCCGTACCTGTACCTGTCTGTGCCTGCGCTTGTGCCCGGGCCGCGCTCTGCCTTCCCTGGCAGCCGGTGAATCAATCAATCACCTCGAGTCGGTTCGTCCGCCACCCGCACATTCTCTTGCTGCATAAGTAGCTTCAGCTTCAGCTTCAGCCCGGCCCGGCCCAGTTGGAGCCTTTTCTTGCTCTTCACTGATTCCATCCCTTCTCAATGGGACACATATGACGTCTTTTTGACCTCGTTCTCGTCCTTGTCCTTGTCTTTTTGCTAACTTGATCCTGCTCAGCCGCCTGCCATCGCCGCGTCGCTTCCAACCCCCTTCACGCCCCGTGCTACATCCCTTCATACCTACATACCAGTGACCGCACAGAAAACATAGTGCACACATACACACCCGACACAGATGCGCTCGCCCACAACGACGACGCTGATGCCAGGCCTTGGAAGAGGTCACTTCACACAACTATGAATACCATGACGGCGTCCCGTCTCTCACCTTCACACAACGTCGCAAAACACGCTCTTGCTCGGACGGCCACCATTCGGAGCGTACCTAGCTTCGACGGCTCCGAGTCCAGTCCAGAGAGCAAGCGCAGCGTCTTTACCGGCAGTGTTGATTCTTCTGTTGCCAGTGCTTCTTTCGCTATGGGGGACCAGCACCCACAAGATGAGCTGGCGCAGCAGGAGCAGCAAGAGCAGCAAGAACAAGAAGAAGAGCAGGAAGAACAACAAGAACGACTTGAACGAGATGAACGAGAACAAGAACAACGAGAACAACGAGTACACGAACAACAAGAAGAGCAAGTAGAACACCCGCAATCGCAACAACAAGACCATCAAGAACAAGAGCATCAAGAGCAAGAACAACAGCAACAACAACAACAACAGAAAACACCGTCCACCACAAGGCTGAAACAGGCTCTACCAGGGAGCGAAGCAACCACCCCGAGTAGATGGAGCGGCAACGGCGTACGCGCGGTAGAACCTCTGGTCGCACACGACTCGCCGGCAGCCTCGGAAGACGTAGACAATGGACATTGGGACTCTACCATCGGAAAGGCCGGCCTGGGAAAGACCGGCCGTGTCATCAACCGGCTCGTCAGCGACAACGACGCCCTGAAGCGAGATATCCAGATCGAAAGGTTACGAGCCGAAGAGGCCAAGCAGGCCGCCAAGCTGGTCGAAGACAAAATGGATCGCATGATGAACGAGTACGAGGGTCGGTTGCTGGAAGCCAACGTCACAAAGACTCTGCTTGCTCGAAAGGAGCGCCAGGTCGAGTCCCTGACCACGGCCGTCGAGCTGGAGAAGCGCAAAGCCCAGGCCGCCCAGCAGAGCGAAAAGAGCTGGAAGGACGAGCTGGACACCGTCAAGACCGAGACCACGATCCGGGTAGAAGAGGCAACCAGTTATGCGCTGTTGATGGAGGGCCGCTACAACGCCATTTCCTCTCACTGGCGCGACCAGGGCGAAGAGGTCAAGCGCACCGTGTCCAAGCTGAGAGGAGAAATCAACTCCATTGTCGACGAGCGCAGGTCTGACGACCACAAGATCACCACCCTGCGGGACCTGTGCGAACAGCAAGACAACAACATCAAGGAGCTGCGTCGCGAAAAGGACGAAATTGCCCGCCTGTTTGAGGAATACAAGAAGACGCAGGAGGACGAGCTCAGAGACATCAAGACGACTGCAAAGCAGAGACAGGAAGAGCAGGAGAAGCAGCTGCACGAGGCTAGGGAAGCGCTGCACAAGCTCAAATGGGCCCTGAATGTGAAGCAAAATGTCAAGGGAGCTGAATAATGAGCCACCACTGTTGTACAAAGACTCAATATTGAAAAAGCGAGTCAAGGAAGACGCACTTCACCACCGGGTGGAGGAAGCTTAGAGGTCATCATGCATGTCATGTCGCGTATTGATTAGACGAAAAATACAATTGGCGTGTCATGCGGGTGGTTCCTGGAATTACACTTGGGTGTTTGTATTGACGCGTTGCTTTGATTGATGCATGGTGTGTATGAAGAGGCTGGCTAATTTTTAAGTGCTTGTTCTTGTCAAGATGCTTTTTTTTTCCTTGTCAAGATGCTTTTCCTTGTCAAGATGCTTTTTCTTGTCCAGATGCTTTTTCTTGTCAAGATGTCTTTTCCTTTGCCACTCTCGGTTTTACAACTTGGCTACTTCGTCGTTCTTACAACTTGGTTCCCTCTTGGTTTCTAAAACTTATCCGTCTCTCTTGGCTGCTTACCACTTCTTGTCTCCGCCTTGGTTTTATAACTTGTTTCTCCCAGCTTGACGACTTGTCTTTTTCTTTCTTTTCCAAAACGTAGATGACTACATGTCTTACCTGATACAGAAAAGAAAGAAAACCCTGAGCAGTTGCAGGGGATGCGAGACACGCTGAGGGTGATGGAATAATGAAAGAGGCGCTTGGGTGGGATGTTTTGTTAAAATATAAGAGAATGTAGAAAAAAAAAAGATACACCCTTTGACTACTCCTATATCATTATAATGTATATAAACTGACTAGTCTTTTTTCTAGGTTTCCCTTTTTTCATTTTTACTATATTATATAGTCTACTTACTTCCTTACCCTTCCCCTTTTCTTCATTCTCTTCATTCTCTTCATTGACCTGATTCTAAACCATGCACAACCACCATACGTGCAAACGCGCCACGGGCGGATGCAGCGCGCGTCACAACAGACGGAAATACTCGACCTTGTCGTTGACTACCACATCCCTCGCGTTTTTGACAATAGCCAAATCCCCTTGAATGATGAGATGAATCTAGATACATTCAGATGAATCCATTGTATCGAGAGTCGCGTATTATTTCCCCCTTTGTCAAGCTGCATCACGCCTTCTGTGACTGCCACCCGCCGACATCTGTCTCGCACCTGCGCCGAGGAGCTGCCAACTGGCCAGACGGGTGCTGCATAGGAGTTTTTTTTCTAGGGTTTCTGGCGGGCTTCGATTTGTGTTTTTTTTTTTCGTGCGGACTTGTTTTTTTTCGTGCAGGCTTGATTCTTTTCTTGCAGGCTTGTTTCTCTTCTTGCAGGCTTGATTCTCTTCTTGCAGACTTGGTTCTTGTTTTTGCAGGCCTGATTCTTTCCTCCTGCGGACTAAATTCGTTTCTTTTCGGGGCTTGATTCTTATTCTTGCAGGCTTGATTTTTCTCTCCGGCGGGCTTGATTCTTTCCTCTTGCGCGCCTCTCTTGCACCTCAATTCGTCTCTTTTCGTGGGCTTGTTTCTTTTCTCTTTCATGGTCCCGTTAGCCGTCAGGTATCGATAGAGGTCGAGGACGCGGACTGAAGCTGCGGGTTGTTCATTTCTGGCGAGGTACGTTGACTTGAGGGCTCAGCTGTAAAAAGGAGAAGAAGAAGAATGCAGAAAGAAAAAGAAGGAAAGAAGGAGAAAAAAAAACAGAAGAAACAAAGAAAAAGCCAAAAACAAAAAAAGGCCGTGACAACAGACTAACTCCCGAGTACTCCTGCTACAAAGACGACTATCCTGGGAGGCGCACATTTTAATCGACGTTTTGTGGTGTGGTAGGACTACCAAGTGCAATTGTAGTGTACTGATCTTCTTCTTCTCTTGCTAATACATTTTAGAAACCTAGTTGGACCTGATTCGGAGTCGCGTTTTTCTGTTCTATTCACCTTTGACCTGTTCTGCTTGTTCTTTTTAATTGTTTTGTTGCCATTTCTCCCAAATAGCTCTCTCGTTCCGTATAACTTTCAAAATGGAAGGGTTCTCCCTCGTGGAGTTCTACGTCTCTTGTAACCCACCACTGTTGGCTTCTGGAGTGCAGCACTTCATACAGGAGTTGCAAAATGCGCCGTTCCAAGTAAGTTCACATCGTGTCCACGTTACCCTGCTCCTGTTCCTAAGCTGTACTAGAAAGAAGGGACCAAGGTGCTCGAGATTCTTTATGAACCGAGCGGGCCCTGGTTCAAAGTCATCACATATGAGGTCTTCAAGTCCGAGGTTACCGATGCAATCGCGACGCTCCTAGCTGCAATAACCGAGGAGAATACTCGCCCCTTGGAGCAACCAGAGGAGTATGCTGACGTGCACACAACGTCTCTCGCCATTCCTTGGTCTGCATTCTCGACATCGTCGACGTATCAAACCGACTTTGTTCCATGGCAATTCCCAGTGACGATGCAAGAACTCGCGTTCAAAACTATCTGGCCTCGGAAATTTTTGGTCTTTAATCTCGAAGACATGCTACACATGTTATCACGTCTCAATGGCTCTCAGACCGAGGATCCTACAGTTGGCTCTCTCGACCCCCTGCTGAGCTGCACAGTTTCATCCAACTTGCGCAAAACTATGCTGTACATTGGGACCAATAGCAGTCGAGAAACTCTAGACAACGCTCACAAAATCCTGGACAGTCTTTTTGATCTGACGGTAAGAGCCATCTTGACCCATGGGACCTGAGTCTTGCCTTGCACCTTGGCTAATTCTCCCCCTTTAGAAACAGACTGCGGCTATAAAGACGCAGCATGTCATCTACACAACAGAACCTGCGGAGAAATTCAGTTACAAGTGGTTTTCCCATCTCGGGCTCGACGTCCGCACCTTTCCGCAGCTTGCATCCCATTATCAAAGGCTTAGACGCGTAGTCTCCATACGGACAGTCACCCAGGCATCTCAAAGACGGCGAGATACGTGTCCAACACGCAACGAGCCTAAAGCACCTGCAGCATCCAAAATGTGCCTCAACAATTCTTTTCGCCGGGACAAATATCCTTCCAAGGGGGCACAAAAAAGTAGTCCAAACTCGGAAATCATGGTTTCAACCAACTCCACTTCCTCCAGTCCTGACTGTTTTGGACATAATGGGGAAAGCCGTCCTTCGCCTCGAGATAATGACCACCAAATCAAACATCATTCAGAAATTTCCATTGATGGAGATGAGCTTCTCATCTTTGACATGGACGACGTATCTGAGAGAGACAGCCAAGTTTCATCAGGGCCACAACACAGCCAGCCAAGCTTGGTTTCCCTATTAGATGATGATCCGCCAGCTAACCTCGCTTCGTCTTTGTTGAAGCCGAATCCATCAGAACCAGAACCAGAACCAAGGCCAGAGCCCGCATCAGCAGAGGCAAGTAGTATATCCTCCATACACACACGCATCTGTCGTATCCTGTTCTCCCTCGGTCAAGTGCTAAGCAAATGTTTACTCGTTTTGAAGATTAAGAACCATCGAAGCCGGCCACATGTCATAAAACTGCTCGAGAAGCACTTGCAGTCATTATGGCCCATCTTGCCGCGCTGTCCCGGCTTCGTGACGGTTCATCTTCAATTCGGGCGATTCTACCTCACAGATCTTAGCGACGCAGATGTAGACAGTGGCACTGGACCGCATCGGAAGATGAAAGATCTCCTCAGAGAACTAGAAGCGGTTGAAGGAGAGCGCATCGGATTCTCGACCATCTTGTCCAGACTTCGATCTGATGCGCGTGTCCTTGTTGAATACCCGACATCTCCATGGGTCTGCCTCGGAGACGACTTGATCTATCAGATCCAATGCACGTTTGACGACAAAAAAATGACCATCGATGTTGATGCCACAACATTTGACTTTAACTGCCATGGACCAACATCGGAGTTGGGCTGCACTCTTGTACACTGCGTGCAACGGGCGTGGGATTTGAAGTTGGCTGTCAACCACTCTAGTAATTTCAACACATCTCCGGCTCACAGAATTATCGGGCAAGCCATTACAAATTCGCTCCACGTCAGGTCTGTGCCAACCGCGGTGATTGAATGTTGTCGCAGGTTTTCCGTCATATTTGTCCCAGAGACTAATTGTTGCAGCAGCACCGCTCCGAACGGCGAGCATGTTTTCGAGCTGATGACGAGTAGAGAAGGGTGGACCATTACAGCGGTTCGAATTCGGCGCACGACAAGATACCAGTCTAACCAAACACCCGACAGTCTTCTCTGTATATCCGAGTTCCAGAAGCTAAGGCCGACAGAGGAGAGGTACAAGCGTCGTCGATGGACAATCCCCAAGGATACCAGTTCAAAGGGTCCCCGTCCGGAGTCGTGGTTTGAAGCTTACGTATCCTCAGCAACACTGGATGCGCTGCTCAAAGAAAATGTCAACCTTGCTCTCGGCAGACAGTTGCAATGGGCTTCGAGCCAGCAAGATGACATTTGCGATAGCCTTTTTGGGCCAGCACTCGAGACCGTTGCGCAGCTCGACGAGGTGGGAAAATGGAACGACAACGGATTGTCTGGCGGAAAATTATCCTTTAAGGACTCGGCTGAAGCAAGGGAAGGGAGTTGGCAATCAGAGGTGATATACTGGTGAGCCGTGAGCCGAGCAGGCAAAGGGAAATGGAAAAGGTGAGAGGGATCTACGAACCGTTCAAAGTCCTCAAAAATGGGTATGCACATACTTTAGCAGGACATGTGACGCGTGTTGACGTAATGTACATATGTATGTCGTTAAGGAAGAAGAAAAAAAAAAGAAAAGCTTTAAAAAAAATTAGAAAAAGATTTAAAAAGGAAAAAAAAAATAGAAAACAAAGAAAATAGAATAAGATTTGCTAAAAGCTCTCTTAACCCATCTCGTGATGTGGCAAGTGTGTAACAAACGTCTTGGAGTCTTGTCTTGGACACTTGGGCGCCTGGGGTCCCGACTTCCCGACTGGTGGAGGCTTGACGGGGTGGCTGGACATGGACACGGGCCGCTCACCGACATGGCCATGGAGGGACGGAGCAGCCGGCAGTGGGCGGACACTAAAATAAGAGACGAAGCCAGTTTGAATCTCGAATTCGAATCTCGACCCTCGAACTCTCGAGACTAGATTCCATCCGTTGACGCACGCACGTCCTCCGGCCCGACAAGACTAGACTGGACACTCCTGATCGCCGCACCGTTGCACGAGGCTGAGCGCACAGAGGACAAAACAGACTACAGTCTGGTCCAACAACACCACTTGACCATGACGATGATGATGACGATGACGACGGTGCTCCTGCTACTCGTTGCTGCTGCTGCTGCCGCCGGCACCGCCGCCCTCGTGCTCGCCCTGCGACTCAATCGGATCATGAAGCAGACGCCGCGCGAGGCGCTCCCGCTGGTGGGGGAGCCGATGACGGAGGAGGCGGCGCGGGAGGCGTATGCGAGGGTTGGGGCGGGAGGGATGGACTTTCGGGGGAGGCATCCGGGGAGGTTGGAGAGGAGGTATATTGTTGTTGGGGCAGGTTAGTTTTTTCTTTCTTTTTATTTCGCTGTTTTTGTTTTTGTTTTATATTTAAACGACCCTTATATATATCCTAACGCCCACAGGCCTCGTGGGCTGCCAAATTGCACTCGATCTCATCGACGGCGGCAACCCCCCCGAAGCCATCCGCCTCATTGACATCCAGAGACCGTTCCGCGAGGAATTCGCACCAGGAGGACGAGCTGGTCGGGTGTCCGTCGTGCACGCCGACGTCACGTCCGAGACAAGCACAGCCAAGGCCTTTGAGGAGGCCTGGCCGGCAAGCACAGCACACCTCCCGCTGACGGTATTCCACACGGCGGCCGTGATCCGTCCGTACGAGCGACACGAGCTGCTGTATCACCGGTGCTGGCGGGTGAACGTGGCAGGGACGGCAAACGCGCTCGCATGTGCGCGGCGCGTCGGCGCAGATGTCTTCATCTTGACGTCGAGCTCGCACGCCGGGTCGCGGAGCGTGGCTTGGTCGGATGCCGTGGCCTGGCCGTGGAGGGGCGAATCACCACGCGGGTTGGCTCAGGTTCTTGACGAGACGGACTTTGCTTCTTTTCCTTTGAAGAAGCAAGAGCAGCAGACGCAGACACAACGCACCGACTTCCCGTCCAACTACGCGCGCAGCAAGGCCGAGGCCGAGCAACTGGTCTGCGCCGCCAACGACCCTCCCGGCTTCCGCACCGGCTGCATCCGTCCCGGCAACGGCATCTACGGACACGTCGACGACGCCATCATCGGACGCATCCTGCGCGCCAAACAGCGCATCCCGACCTTCTCCGCGCCCTGGGTCCAGAGCTGGGTGCACGTCCGCAACGTGTCCCTCGCGCATCTGCTGCTCGAAAAGGAGCTGCTGGGCTCCCACGCCGCCTCCATTGCGGGACGGCCGTTTGTCGTCACGGACAAGGGTCCTCTGCTGCGGTTCCAGGATCTATATCTGCTGCTGGGGGCCACGAGCCGCACGGGTCTCCAGGTCGGGTACCCGCCCCCGGTGCTGGTCTGGATGGCCTCCCACCTGGTGGAATGGTACTGCGTGCTGCTGGCCCGGTGGCCCTGTCTGGGGAGGATGTTTGGGCTGAGAGAGCCAACCGATCCGTTGCTCTTGTTGCAGCCCGGGACGGTGGACTCGTCGGTGACGCACCTCGCGAGGGATGAGGTGGCGAGGAGGAGGCCCGAGGAGGGGGGGCTGGGGTACGAGGCGTATTGCTCGACGGTGGAGGGGATATGTTTGCTGGTGCGGGAGTGGAATGAGAGGCAGGAGGTGGGAAAGGATGGTTGATTTGTGTGTGTGTGTGTGTGTTATAAGACGGGTTGTATAGAGAGCCAACATTGCATACTTTTGAAGAACTCTTTATGTGAGGATACTCTCTCTGGTCTGAGTAACCATATAAGCGTAAGAGGATATAGAGATGTACTCGCGGGTTTACTTTTTTTTTGCTTCTCCATATCTCCATCTTCGCCATCTCCATCTTCTCCGCTATTCTATATCTCGCCATCTATATATAGTCTTTTCTTTCCTTTTTATTACTACTGCCTTATCAAAACCCACATACGTTACATGTCCTTTTGTGCTGCATGCATAGGGTGTGTGCGTGTGGGTTTCAGGGTTGGTTTGCGTTACGCGTGGTATGCACATTGCACGATGCAGAGAGGGTGGCATAGGATTGTATAGTGTTTTTTTTTCTTCTTTCTTCTTTTTAAGGACAATCTTCTACAATTGAATAAAATTGTGTTGATGTTGAGAAAGGAAAGGAGGAAGAAAAAGGTGCCATTGTTAGTTTACTTTATACACACCCCGAGTCGTCCGGACCTTCCGGCTTGGAACTATTTGCACGCGGGCCGTATGATGCAGGTGCATGCAGGTGCGTGCAGATGGCCGCAGATGGCCGCAGTGTCGCAGGTCTGCGCGCGTCCCGTCATTGGCCCGGCGCACAGATTTGCATCTCGTGCACATGTGGCTGCCAGCTGCAACATCAAAGTCCGCGTCGCACGGTGGCACGGTGCACCCCCCTCCGCAGTGCATTGTCCCACCACCACCACCGCACGCCACATCAAATGCCACATGCAGACTAGCATGCAGACTAGCTTGCATAATAAAGGTGCTTCATAGTCGTCGGCTGGCCGTGCCTGCATGTTGACTGCCTTCTTTTCTTGTCCATCAAACAATCCATCACTCCAAGAGTCCCTCAATCCAACTCATCAATACATCGACCACGTCCCCGATCCATCCGCCGTTACTTGAACCTTGGATTTACCCGCCTGCTCCTTTGCTACGATGCCTGGCTTCTTCTTCTTTTGAAAACACCATTGCCACCACCAGCCCGCCGCTGCCTTCCTTCTCCTTTTTCGAATTTTCGTCTCATCTGGCCTGCGTCCGCGTCCACCATGGGCTTCGGAATCCTCGAGCCTCGCGGCCGCGAAACCGTTCCAGGTGCGCCCAATCTCCTCTCGCTAGTTACCATACCGCGCCCTTCCCCGCCCGGTAGAGTGGGAGGGACCTTTGGACTTGACTGACCTGGCGCTGTGGTCTTCCAGGCACGACGAGATACTTTGACGATCCGACCCGTCCTCAGGAAGCCACTGGCGATGAACGTTTGAAATGCGACCACAGTGGAGGCGTTCCTATTATTCTCGTACGTTTGATATCCGGTATCCTCTCTGAGCCGTCGCTGTCGCTGTCGTTGTCGCCCCCTAACTCACGATATCACTACCTCTTTTTCTCTCTCTGATGAATTAGGTCCCTCAACCCTCCGATGATCCCAACGACCCTTTGAATTGGCCGCTCTGGAAACGCGACCTCATCACCTTTACCCTCTGTCTCGCTGCCATCTTGGCTACTGCGCTCGGAGCCATTCTCGCCTCCAACACCCTCGTTATTTCTGCCTGGTATACCGCGAGGCTTCCCAAGATCGCTGGGCTGACGGGCTACTATTTGCTCGGCGCCGGCTGTGCTGCCATTTTCTTCGTCCCGTCCGGCCGTATCTGGGGCAAGCGACATTTGTTCCTACTGGGCATCATCATTGTCATCCTGTCTAGCATTTGGGGTGGCGCCGCGGGCAATTTCGATCAGCGCAAGGACCCCAAGTTCTCCTATTTGCAGTCCGATGCGCAAAGGCAAAACTACCGCAGCCTGATAGCCGCCCGATTTTTCCAGGGAGTAGGCACCGCTCCGTTTGAGAGCCTGCTCAATGCTGCCGTTGGTGACTTGTACTGCGTTCACCAGCGTGGCATTCGCATGGCCTTTACCAACCTGGCTGTCTTTGGCGGTGCCTTTTTCACTCCCGTCGTCGTTGGCAAAATCACCCACACCATCGGCTGGCAGTGGTCATTCTACCTGGTGGCCATCTTTTCGGCGGCCGTCTTTCCCGCCGTCTTCCTCTTCTGCCCCGAAACGGCTTATCGCCGAGAAGCAAAATACAATATCGACGGCATTTTCGAGGAGGAAAAGCTCGCCTCATCATCGTCCAAATTCGACAACAACGCGACAACGGCAACGACGGCGACGGCGACGACTGCAGCAGCAGCAGAAGTAGCGGCCGCTGCTGATGGACCCTCTCCTCGTCAACGCGGTTTCGTCTTGTTCCCCAAGACGTCAGCCATGCAACCCATCGGGGACGCCAACACACCCCGCAAGACCTTTGTCGAATCCATGTCGCTGTTTGACGGGAGGAAAACGCACGAGCGATATTGGGTTCTCTTTCTGCGGCCGTTCCCCCTTATTCTGAATCCAGCCTTTGTCTGGAGCTGCCTCATCCAGGGTACCATGATTGGCTGGACCATCTTCATCGGGGTCATCGTTGCCGTCATGTTCATCGGACCCCCCTTTTTCTGGGGCGAAGAAACGACAGGCTACACCTATGTCGCGCCCTTTATCGGCGCCGTCGTGGGATTCGTCATCTCCGGTGTCATGGCCGACCCGCTAGCCCGCATGCTCACCCGCCGAAACAAGGGCATCTACGAGCCCGAGTTTCGTCTGCTGCTCGTGCTGCCCATGCTCGTCACCGCCGGCATCGGCCTCTACGGCTTCGGCATCACCGCGGACCGTCTCCTCGAGGGCCAATACTCGTACCTTGTGCCCCTGACGTTTTTTGCCTTTGAGGTCGGCAGCATGGTCATTGGCACCGTTGCCAGCTCGCTCTACATTGTCGATGCGTACCGGGACCTGACTGTCGAGGGATTTACCCTGATGATTATCTTTAAGAATATCTTTAGTTGCGTGCTTACGTTTTATGCCTATGATTGGGTGATTGGTGGAGGGTTCCAAAATGTGTTTATGATTGTGGCCTCGATTCAGATGGGGGTTTGTGCCTTGACGATACCATTGTGTAAGCCCCTTTCACTCTCCTACAATTCACCCCCCTATACACACACACTCACACACACACACACACACCGCCGCTGACACCAAATAGGGATCTTTGGAAAACGAATAAGAGCTTTTTACGCTCGCAACGACCTCCTTGCGCTCACGCGACTGCGCTGAGCGATTCTTTTCGTTTTTATTCGGATTTCTTTATGTTTATTTCTATATTAGCTCTATATTAGCCTTTTCTTTTTCTTCTTTTTTTTTGTCTTTTATTTCTTTTCACTTCTGTAGTAAAAGATAATTAGCCTTTTCTTTTCTCTTCTTTTTTCGTCTTTTATTTCTTCTTGCTTCTTCGGCAGAAGATGCTTTATTTTGATATCCCATGAGAATATGAAGTCTGGCCGCGACTTTGTTGGGCAGCTGTCTTGCATCCTTGCCCGCGCCTATGTCTTGCCCGCGCCTGTGTCTCATCTCATGACATTTCTGTCCTGTCTAGAGCCCAAAGTACTGGGCTATATCAATAGAGCGTATTGGGCGTGTTTTTGTGGTCTTGGTATGTATTGGTCTGTGGTGAAATATATATTATTTTGGTTTCACTGTAGCCTTGTTGTTAGCGTTGTATGATTTCCACGGTTGTATCGTTCTCACTTAGCCTTGTTCTCCAGGTTGTCTTGTTTTTACGTTGTTTTCACGGCTGCATCGTTCTCACTATAGCCTTGTTCTCCAGGTTGTCTTGTGTTTACGTTGTTTTTACGGCTGCATCGTTCTCACTGTAGCCTTGTTCTCTAGGTTGTCTTGTTCTCCACGTTGTTTTCACGGCTGCATCGTTCTCACTATGGCCTTGTTTTCACGGTCATCTTGTCCTCACGGTTGCCCGCGTATTGCAACCGAGACGGGAATTCATTCCCAAAACTGGGTTATTGCATGACCCTTGTGTCCGTTTCGGTTGCCTGCTCGCTCCCTGATTGCGTCTGGCAAGTGCTGTACGAGGTGTCCGTAGACGGGCATGATGTTATGCACATGGCGTGTTTCGACTTGTGTGGAATGAAACACTAAGAAGTGTTCTACACGTGTTTGTTCTCTGTTTAAAAAACATCCTATACAAGAAGTGATGTTTATCCCCCTATTTAAAAAACGCTCTGTGTAAAAAGGGCTATACGTAACGTGCTTATCCTCTATTAGAAATATTCTGAATAGGAAGTGTTATCTGCACTGATATCTTTACCACTCTATGAGAAAAATCGACCTGCATAACATCGTGTTATATACACAGTCATGTTTGTTTCCCCCCGCTCATCTTCAACGCTCCTCGAGAACACCCGCATGCTAGTAACGACAGAGGCATCAATGCGAGCATTTGGATAGACATGCCTCTCTTTTTGAAATCTTAGAAAAAAGCTCAAAAGGGGCGGGGGTATGACTGCCCCGGTTAGGGAGTGTCTGTTTGGAGGGAGCGTTTCAGAGGTTGGTGAGGTACTCGGTCGACTGGAGGCGCGAAGTGATTTGGTTGGTGTAGGTGAGGGATCAAGATGACGGGCTGTGAGGGCGGAGGATTGGGCCTGAGATGCAAGGTCTGGTGGTGGTCGTCTTCTCCACACCTACAGATGCTTGCCGACACCCTAATTGTTTCCTTCCCAGAAATAAGCGGTACTCCCCAAAAAGGCTACAGCTTCACCTTGGGCGTCTCCCCCTCTGGAAGCAGAAAATCAGGATACTTGAGCTCCGTAGGCCCCATCGACGCACCCCCCTGGCGTCTCCACGCCCCGCCATCCACGACCAGGACATGCCCATTGACGTGCGACCCCCCCGCGCTGAACAGAAAGACGGTCGCGTCGGCAATGTCCCTGACCGTGCCGAGACGGCCCGTCGGAATGGACCGCGAGTGGTTCTGCAGGGCTGCCTCGTCCGTGCTGATCAGCCGGGCCGTGCCCTCCGTGTCGGCAACGGCGCCTGGCGAGATGACGTTGCTGGTCACGCCGCGGGGTCCGTATTCGAGTGCCACGGAGGCCATGAGCGAGTCCACAGAGGCTTTGGCGGCGGCTACGTGGCCTTGCATGGGCATGCCGGTGTAGTGGAAGGTGGCGGAGACGTAGATGATGCGGGCGTCGGGGCTGCGCAGCAGGTATGGCATGGTGGCTTTGATGGTGTTGAAGGTGCCGAGCACGTCAATGTCCATGACGGATTTGAAGGCGTTGGAGCTCATGGCTTCCATGGAGACGATGAAGTTGCCAGCCGCGCCGGCGCTGCGAGGGATTAGTTTTGGGTACCTTTTTTCTTTTTCTTTTTCTTTTAAGAAGGAAAAAAAAAAAAAAAAAAAAAAAAAAAAAAAGGCTGCTCTTAGGACAAACACCTCCTCGCACAGACCAAATCGCTTCTTTCCAAAAAGACAAGCTGCAATGTTCAAACTCACATGACGAAATCAATGCCTCCCAGCTCTTTTGCACATCTATCCGCAGCGGCTTGTAGATTCTCCACCTATAAACCGGCCAACGAGAGGATCGCACAGCCACGGTCAGAAAAGATCAACGATGGGCGGAATCATGTTGGCGTCTATTGGGGTGCCTCGAAATCGCAGCCATGAGGTATTTCCTCTCCCTCAATTTCCGACACCGACACGCAAAGCAACCCCTTTCGTCTTACCTTGCGAACATCACACCCGCCAATGCCAATGACTTTGGCTCCCGGCCGAACCGCGGCAATGTCCCTGGCGGCTGCCTCGGTCTTTTCCACGTTGCGCCCTATGATGCATGCGTTGGCGCCTAGCCGGACGAGAGCCCTGGTCTGCATGCTGCAGATGGTGCCCGCGCCGCCGGTGACAAAGACGACGCGATCGTCTGTAGGCAGGTGTTTTGTCAGAAGATGGGAGAGATTTTCATGAACCAAGAGAACAAGAACCAAGAGAACGAAGTGAGCGAAAGAAGGGAAAAGGGCATGGCGATTTGCGCTTCAATGATTTGCAGGGCGCAAACAATGGTGCAGATGCAAGATGAAAGTCCGGTGAATATGCGCGGCAAGGAACAGGAGTTGTGGGTGAGAATACTCAACTGAATAGACCGTCTCTCCATATGGGACTGAGATAGCGTGACTCGGGAACCGGCATCGTTGCGGTTGTTTTTGTTGTATTTTGGGGGTTGGTTTCATACAAGACAGATGCGGTGATGGAAGCTGGAAGCTGGAAGTGAGAGGTTGGAAGACGGATGTGAGTTGTCATGAGCCTCGGCTCAGGAGAGCGGATATTTGTGGGGCCTTGAATCTGGGGAAGTGGTTCGGCGCTCGGCGATATGCATATGCGTTTAGCATACTGTACTGGATACTTGCATATGTACTTTAAGTCATGTACCTTACGGTCATCTTTGTATTTCAAATGCGTTGTACAAGGTGTCTCCGTCCAAGATGTATATGCTGGAATGCGTCATTACTCGGTGGCTCTGCGACTGTATCAAGTAATGATATTAAAGTTAATAAGCGGATATTACTATAATAAAAGTTACTGTAATTTTTGTACCCTGCCAATCCCGGGGTCGCTCAAGCTGTGCGACGGTCCACATCCACAGACGGAGTCTCCCATTATCTGCCACTAAGCCCAATTCGGCAGGAGGGGCATTGCGGCATCAAAAAAGTCTTGGAGGGGCGTGATTTTTCTTCCCAAACTCCAGTCAACCTTGACGTGGTCATGCACCGCCATTGCTACCTTGAGCCTCACGGATGAGAGTATCTTTGGCATCTTTGGAACTTGGCGCGCATTGCATTGCGCTCAATTGTAGGACTGTCCCGCTGTCAGCCACTGTTCCTGGCTTGAAACTTTTATTGGCTGACCGATATCGGCGCAGAGACACCATCCGAAGAGCTCATCGACACATTCAAGATCTTATCTAGACGCGTCGAAAAAAGAAGAGATCGAAAAAAAAAAAAAAAAAGATCGGAAACAAAAATGACGACATCAGAGGTCCCCAAGACCTGCAAGGTCATCACCGCAGAAACCATTGCAAAGGGATTCTTGGCCGAGGTCAAGGAGACGTTGGCCAAGGTTCAAGGTACCAGTCCCAGAAAGCCCACGCTGGCTGCGTTTCTGGCCAATGAAGATCCCGCTGCAATCAAATACGCGGAATGGTCAAAAAAGACATGTGAGGAAAAGTGAGTAGGAGTCCTGGTATTGATGCTTTGATGCTATCCATGTGTTCGCCCAGTGTGTACGTGTGGCTGACCCTGATGAATCAATCCCCTCTTGCTCCTGCAGTGGCTTCGAATTCGATCTCCGCACCGTCGACAAGGAGCTGCTCGAGGAAGAAATCATGAAGGCAAACGACGACGACGCAATTGACGGCATCATTGTGTACTACCCGATATTCCCTCAAAACCCGTCGCACGACAAGTACGTGCAAGAGACGGTGGACCTATCCAAGGACGTCGAGGGCATGCGGCACAAGCACCTGTACAACATGTACCACAATGTCCGCTTCCTGGACCCGCCGGAAAACCGCAAAAAGTCGATCCTGCCCTGCACCCCGCTGGCGGTTGTGAAAATCCTGGAATACCTCCAGATCTACAACCCCATCTTGGCAGCCGGGAACCGCCTCTTTGGCAAAACCATTACCGTCATCAACCGATCCGAGGTCAATGGCCGTCCCCTCGCTGCTCTGTTAGCCAACGATGGCGCCAAGGTGTATTCTGTGGACATAACGGGCGTGCAGCTCTTTACACGCGGACAGGGCATCAAGAACCCAAGACATCAGGTCGAAGATAAGGACGGTTGGGGCCTCAAGGAATGTCTGCCGCTCAGCGACGTCGTCATTGGCGGAGTGCCTGTCGAGTCATTCAAGGTGCCAACAGAACTCATTCGCGAAGGTGCCGTGTGCATCAACTTTTCTTCCTTCAAAAACTTTGACGGGCCTGCCATCAAGGAGAAGGCGTCCATCTATGTTCCTTCAGTAGGCAAGGTCACGATAGCCATTCTGCTGCGCAACCTGGTGGTAAGCACCTTGGTCCTTTTATGAGTTGCCGATGCAAATAGACACAAACACTAACTTTTTTTTTTTTTTCAAAGCGTCTGTTTGCCAATCGTCCGTCCAAGGACGAGGCTGACAAGGGGTTGATTCAAGCCAAGACGGAAGCCTTTGCCAACGATTAATTTTTTTTTTGTATTCTTTGGATGCAACACATTTTGATGGCGATTTAGTAAATATAAACACAGAATTCCAAAGTCTCGGCCCAATTTCTCGCCAGGTTTACTTTTTCTATTCTCTCTGGCAATAACAGAGCAAAAAAAAAAAAAAAAAAAAAAAAATTCCTCCATCCCCCTTAGTCCACTACTATTTACAGACGGAGTCGTCTTGAAACGAGCCCTTCATGTCCGACTCACACCCAGCTCCGAATTCCCAGTTCCAGTGAGAACACAGATAGGGGTTGGTCTTTTTGATGACAACCTCACAGCCTTTGAAGTTGAAGGAATATCGAAGGTTCCCTGTAGGGATATTTTTGTCGACAGCAAAGCGCCCCTTGGCAGTCGATCTATTTGTCGCTGTAGTCAGTCGCTGCAGAGACAGACAGACAGGTCTAGAGTAGGTAGCTATTCAGCTGGCGACTTACATTTCAGTGCAACACGATCCAAGATTACCCTCCAGCCTCTTGTCAACCGGGGAAGCAGACGCCTCAAGGGCCGAGAGGGCCAAGGCGCCGAGGATAGCGCTGAGCTTCATGGTGGTGGCTTGGAGTTGTGAGGTCTGGTGTGCTTTGGTGGAGGAGAGAGAGGCAAATATCTAGTCTGAATGGGTTCAAGTTGAAGCAAGCGGGTTGAATTGCCATCTTTTTAAAAACCCGGAGACTTGACCTCCTTCGGTACTTGTCACTAAAAAGGACCTTCCGGAGGTTCCGCGTGTCTTGTTGGCGAATTGAGCCGTTCATGGCGGTAAAGTGTGTACTATTTCGTATTCTTGTAAATGCACTACGCTCCTTGCAGCGAAATCCTTTATCCGGAAGCTACGGATCTTATTTTGCCGTACGGGAACAAAACAACACCGATCGCCCCAAACCCACGATACTTGGTTGTGACAGCCTTGATTGGTTTCTCTCGCAGGAATGCGCGGATAGTTGGTTGAATGAATTATTGTCAGAGAATCGGATGGCTATTCTAGTAGTATGGAGCCAGAGGCAGAGCGGCCTTTGTCCTTTGTATGTATGTACATATGTACATGACAGTCCCTATGCCTCCTTGTCCCGTGGCCTTGCCTTCTTGAACACGCAGCAACTAAAACGGACGGTACCCTTCCCCCCCCCC
>SRPT01000156.1:0-46329 GCA_018360205.1 Claviceps digitariae
AAAAAAAAAAAAAAAAAAAAAAAAAAAGCAAACCACATGAAGGTAAAGTAGGATAGAGTAGGGTCAGCAGAGAGTGTATACCTTACTGCCTCCTTTGTGATGCATGGCTTTTGTGCGACGATGGCGAAGGATAGCAATATCGGGCTCTGTACATAAGATTGAAGAATCGTGAAACCCGACTCTCATAGTGAAGATTGATACCTTACTTTATGTATCTCGAGTCTTAGACAAGGGCTATTATTGTCGACGGATCAGGTCAATACGCTGTAGCCGCTCCTGCCGTTTTTGCCGCCACAGCCGATGACCACGCCGATCAGCATTCAATGTTGTGTAATCCTCATCAATTGCACATGCCAAGGCAAAGGCAGTAAGTGAAGACGGTAACCCGGGTTTATCTCAGCCCGACGCCTTGTCATCTGGCCTTGTCAAGTGAAAATATCACCAACAACTTCACACACTGTGCCCTGGCTGTATTGCCGGCCCCCGGAACTGTCCCAACTGTCAACAGCATCTTCTCTGAACGCACTTTGCATAGACGACAAGAACACCTGACATGACTCCGGATGCGACGGGCCGCAAGCGGTCCAAGCTTGCTTGCCAAACTTGTCGGGATCTCAAGAGGCGCTGTGACGGCGAGAAGCCATGTGGCACATGTGTCAGGTTTGAATACAATTGCGTCTTCCACGAGGGAAGCAAGCGCGGAGCACGGAAGCAGCGAAATCACAGAAACGGAAGCACGTCGTCAGTGGGGATTTCTGCAGAGAAAATACCTTCTTCCAGGTCACTTAGCTCTCCGAAGACTATCACCCCATTGTTCTCGGCTGCTCACCCCCAGAACCAGGCTCGGTCGCTTGAAGCGAATTCAGGATCTGCCTTCGTGCGAAGGCTGGCACTTAGGCTCGACCCCAAGCGAAATCCTCGCATGCAAACCTTTGCCTGGAACACGTTTCTTGGTTCTCGGGCCGCGAATCACACACCTGCCTCTCGACCATTGACTCTTTTACTAACTCAAAATGACATGCAAGACTTGGCAATCATATACTTCCAACAAGTGGATCCGACCTATGGTTTTCTTGATCGGTCCCAAGTCACTCAGCAGATTCAAATACGATGGACAACTCATCTCGCCCAGCACGAAGAGGACGCTGTGTTATGCGGTATCGCAGCTCTTGGCTACTTGTTCTCAAGTACAGAGTCCGACAGAGTTGAGCATGATTTGGTCGAGTCAGCAAGAGCTCTTCTGGAACAAGCCATGCATAAACAACCATCAGCAACATGCATCGCGGCATGGCTGCTCCGGGTCACGTACCTTCGGCTTGCTGGAACCCATTACGAAGCATGGATGGCTAGCTGTATGGTCATGCACATGATCGAGGCAGGTGGACCGACTATGGTCACACCTGCTGATGATACAGGTCTGCCGTCTACACATCGGAACCCGAACATCGAAAATGCTCGAAGGATGGTACTTGTTGCACAGCATCTCAACACCTGGATGTCTTTTGATATGGGTTTTACCCGAGTTGCTCTCACCAGTATAGCCACAATGCAAACGCCCATGCCGCGACCGGGGGATTTTACGTGTGAGATTACGGAGCTTTTGCCGTATACTGTAGAGCTCGATCCTGAGAGGAGACCAACCCCCACGGACTTGGAAACGGCTCTCCACAATGTCCTCAAGCGCGTACATTCCATTCCGCCAACTATTCTTGCGCAGTGCAACTTGGCCCTTTGCCTTTGCCGTCGACTACGATCCATGGACGTGGCGCTCACCGAACCGGTTCTACAGCAGATTCTAAACCTCACGACCAGCGCGATACATGCGGCCCGCAGCATTCTTGGAGCAAGAGCACCTTGGCATCACATGGCTTATATTCCTTTTCAGATCGTCTGCGTGCTACTTGCTATTGATACTGCGTCCTCCATCTCCCAATTACGAGATGCAATGCAGTGCCTTCTAGCAATTTCGTCCGTTTATAACACGCCGGCTACGCAAGATGCTTTAAAGACAGCGCGCTCGCTCGTTCTCTTACACCAACGGGGAAAAGAGATGTTTGCCTTGGCTCTGAACGATATCTTGAAGCTTTGTCCAATACATCATCCGGAGACTGCAACAGATGGGCTCACATCATTGCCAGATAATATCAACTGGTTCGAAGAACTTCCCTACGACTTCTCCGAAATACAGTACCTAGATATTGAACACTTTCTTGGCCCCGAATTTTTCTGGAATGCAGGTAGTAATGGTATGCTATAAGCTAAAAATTAAGGTTACTTTACATATTGCCAAGATGTATTGTTGTTTCTATTTGCAGCCTAAATCGGGGATTACAGGTAGATGATGCATACAATGCATCTTCAGTGATGCTTTTACATAATTGCCAAGACTCGGCCCTTGTATCTCTCTCACTGTTGTTTCTCATTGGAGGTTGGAGGTTGGAGGTGCCAGGAGAAATGGGGGAAGAAGAAATTTCTGCCATGCATCACACATAACCTATTTGTCCTCTGCGTGGACTTTCCCTAGTGATACCGTCATGAATCGACCTATACTCTCTACTACTTCTTGCAAGAGGAAAATATTCACTGCCTTCTCTATATAAAGAGGAAGTCTTTACTATGTTACTTGTACTAGAATGATTTATTTTGCACAGTCCAACACTGTTCAACATATTGAAACCATATTGCTCTTTGTTCTCCAGCATTGCATTTCATTTTAGCGATTATTACAATGAAGGTAGTCAATCCCTCTCACGCCTTGTCCTTGCCCTCATCACATTTCGCGGTATGTCATACCTATCGTCGAGAGTCTCATATTGCGATCGTCGGAGCTGGCCCGCGTGGAACCAGTACATTGGAACGACTCTGCGCATCTGCATCAAGGCTCTCTGGCTGGAATACAAAAGTCACCGTGCATGTTATTGATCCATGTTGCCCTGGGGCTGGTAACGTATGGCGTACAGAGCAATCACCACAGCTCCTGATGAACACGGTCACATCACAGGTCACGCTGTTCACTGACAAGAGTGTGACATGTGATGGACCTATTCGCCCAGGCCCGAGCCTCTACGACTGGGCAAAGACAGCTGAGCCACATCTAGGCCCGAACGACTATGCAACCCGAGCACAATATGGCTGTTACTTGAAATGGGTTTTCGAAGAGATTCTTCGCACAGCCCCTGGTCATGTTACCATCCGGGTCCATAAAGCTCAAGCAGTTCAGTTGGACGATGTATCAGATGGAAGTCAGACCATTACCTTGTCTACTGGAAGAGTTATAACGGGGTTGGCGGCTGTCATCTTAGCTCAAGGTCATCTTCCCCTTCGTTTGGACCCGCAGTTACAGCAATTTGCCAAGTTTGCACTGAATCATGGACTGCGATACATCCCTCCGAGCAACCCAGCAGATACCGATCTGTCTGCAATCCAGCCTGGTGAAAAGGTTGTCTTAAGGGGGTTAGGTCTCAACTTCTTCGACTACTTGGCATTGCTCACGACTGGGCGAGGAGGCCGCTTCACGAGGCCAAAAGATGAGGATCTGCAATATATTCCTTCTGGCAAAGAGCCTCGTCTATATGCCGGATCACGCCGCGGCATCCCCTATCACGCGCGTGGGGACAACGAAAAGGGAGCCTTCGGTCGACACGAGCCTAGTGTGCTCACTGAGAAAGTTATTGAGGCGTTCAAACAGCAAGCCAAAATCCTGGCAGCGCCAGACTTTGAGAGAGATATATGGCCATTCGTCTGCAAGGAAGTTGAGTTAGTGTACTACGAAGCACTGCTACGCAGGCGGCAGCACAGAGAATCTCTCAAATCATCACCCATAAACTTCAGGGTTCATTTTCTTTCCACATTGCACGGAAGTCCTCAGGAGGATCAGGTATTGGAGCAGTTCAATATTGCGAGGTCGGAACGCTGGTCCTGGGAACGCATACAGCGTCCCCAAGGCAGTTATATATTTGAAACCCCGAGTCAATGGAAAGATTGGTTACTTGATTATCTACGCAACGATGCCGCGGAAGCTACCATGGGAAATATAAGCAGTCCTTTAAAGGCTGCTTTGGATGTTCTGCGGGACATACGGAACGAGATACGTCTCATTGTAGACCATAATGGGGTCAAAGGAACATCGTATCGGGACCATCTGGACCGCTGGTATACACCGCTCAACGCTTTTCTATCGATTGGTCCTCCACGACATCGAATAGAGGAGATGATTGCCCTCATGAAATCTGGAATACTCGAGGTTCTTGGACCTCGTATCCACGTTGCAGCTAAAGACGAATTCTGGGTTGCACAGTCACTCGACATACACAATTCGACAGTACACGCTAATACTCTTATCGAAGCTCGTCTGCCACATACAAGTCTCAGGCACACATCGGATAATCTTCTTGCCTATCTATTCCAAAGTGGCCAGTGTCGCCCACACATTCTTGACGGCTACGAAACCGGAGCAATGGATATTACACCAAGTCCTTATAAAACTATCAACATGCAAGGCCACATTCATGAGAAACGATTTGCACTGGGAGTTCCCACTGAGGGAGTTCACTGGGTTACTGCTGCAGGTGCGCGGCCGGGTGTTAATTCGGTAACTTTGGCGGATGCCGACGCTGTAGCCCGCGCGGCTTTGCGTGTCGCGCTATCGTAATTTATTAAGGAAAACCGTCAACACTAAATTTGTTTCAATTTTGCAAAAAAATCATGTAGTTATCATTCGCTATCCATCAGCACTTGCGTACACGACAACCTTATTTAGAAAATTGCACATAACGGCACACCGCTGCTTCTAGGTTTCAAATACAGACTGCTTGGGATCTTACCTTAAGGCCAATGCCCAGTGAATAACATAGCCCGCCGTTGCAGTGAGATGTGTTGTATGTACCCAAATGTGGTGCGACCATGCCCATATGTTGTCGCGTGTTAGCCAACTTCCGTGTTTATCCAACGGGCGATTATTACTTGCTGCCGAAAGCGAATAGGAAGCCCGCAGTTGAACTGACGCGGTTGAGGTTGATTTGGTCCGTGAATGGGCCACTACGGGAGACAACGTGGTCCGAGATTTGGAGTTTCGCCGTGGGCTATTCTGGTCGCTTGTAATATGAACTTTGGCGAGTGAAGAAATCAACAGCATATTGAGCATCGACATGGGCTGAGGTTAAACTCTAGAAGACGCTATTGGATCTGACGCCTTGTGAGAGCCAAGGGATTGAGACTAGGTATTGTGTATGTGCAGTAATTCCTATATACATTGGCAACCACTGTGAAGCCGCGAAAGTTTTCATATGTACAGGTTTCTCGAACCGTAAATGAATATGTTGATCTCGGAGGAAAAACTAATAAAATAGAATAAACCTCTCAAAGAACACCAACAGGACGCGTCCTGACCACCATCAAAGCGGATGTTATCTACATAAAGAAGTTAAGTCAGTCAGTATGAAGACAAACGTTGGCGCTTATATTCTCCTACCTTCTCTAAATACGGCCGTCCCAAAGCTCGATCTACTCCGAGGCCATAGCCACCGGCAGGTCGTTCTCGTATCTGAGATTGCGGTTGTCTTTTTGAGGAATTCCGGCATCGCGGGCGACGGGGTTATTCTGCTCAGCGGCAAGAGCAAGGCCGGAGATGGCGAGGACAATTGCAGCAAGGAACTTCATGGTGAAATGAATCGAAAGAGTTATGTTTTTTTTTCTCGTAGTTTTCTTCTTGTGGCTGTTGCGTGAAGCAGGATTCCTTTGCCGCAAGAATGTGCAGCCGTGGGGTTTTATGGATTTCTGATGTCCAACGTGATACAACAATGAATGTTGTACTTGTTGCTTCAAATAGCAGTAATAATACCGGACTGGGCCACAACACTCATGACCAGCTTCCATTTTTGTGCAAGTACACGTGATGCTTTCTGGCAAACAATGAGGCCGAGATTCTGTCCGATTGGGAAATCAGGAAGCAGGATCATGTTAGCCAGCGCCCGGCCAGCTCCTTCGCGCCTGTCCCCGCGATGCTCTACACTGGAGTACACATGACAAGACCACTTTCGAACGTGTCATATTTTGCCTGAATTTTCCCGCATTGATCGACAATCAAATCCAAGCGCACTTGCAATTTGACAACATTACTCGTACCATGACCATAGAATAACGCTAACTTGGGGAGAGGACTGGAAGCATGGGGGCGGGGTTTGCGGGGGTCATTAAAGACCAGACTCCACATGCAGATATGGCGATGACCAGCCAGCTTTGAGCCTTGAGGGAAGGAGTATTTAACCCTGAACGAGAATGGCCTCAAAAAAAAAAAAAAAAAAAAAAAAAAAAAAGAGGCCATTGCGTGACTGGGCTTCAATTAGAGTATGACCCTCTGCTAGCAAAAGCAAAACGTCCAGTCTCGTCCCAGGTCCCGTCAGCGTAGCACAAGAAAGCGCCTCCAAGAGGGGATCGTGGTTGAGGTGGGTCACTGCATGGGCGGTAAGCCCCAGGACCCCCCTCCCTTTTCCCCCTTTTCTGTAACCCCCACACAGGTCTGCATGCCTACCCCAGGTTTTGAGAAAATCGCTCTTCTGAAGTCAATTAAAATCCCTCGTGTCGCCCTTCTCGTTATATTGTTAAAAACGTGAACTAGCTCGCCCCACGTAAACCGTCCACCAACGACGAGCGTTGAACCAACGTCGTCAGAGAGCTCACCAGGTCGCGGTATGGGGTAAAGATTCCGGGTCATTTTCCAGGTCATCGGAAAACCCACCATCTCCTCGGTGCGCCGTTCAGGAAACCCGGTCGCATCCGTCCGTCCGATCGCCTGCACTGCGCACGACTGGAATACTCGCCATTATGTCCTCGATCGCTACCGGGGCATTGGCATCTGTCAAGGGCACTGCAGCTTGTGCAGTCAATCAAGCTGACAATGGACTCCCAGAGGCCGGGCCGTCCCGAGGCTTGGCCATTGACCAGACTCGCGATATCACCAAGATCGAGCATGAGCTGCGCTTCTGGAAAGCCGTACAAATGTACCCCCAGGCGACTTTTTGGGCCATGTTCTTTTGTATCGCTGTTGTCATGTCTGGCTTCGATGCCCAAATAATTACATCGTTTTACGCGTTGCCCGCTTTCCAGCGCAAATATGGAGATTATATTGGTGATGGCAAGTACGAGATATCCGCGCCTTGGCAGACCAGTTTGGGTATGGGCAATCCCATCGGTCAAATGCTAGGAGCTCTGGCCAGTGGTTATCCATTACACTACCTCGGCCGCCGAAAGACACTGGCTATTTGCTGTTGCTGGTCCATCGCGTGTGTCTTTATACAATTCTTTGCGACGTCTATTGGCATGCTCTGCGTCGGCGAGATTCTTGGAGGCCTCGCGTACGGGTTTTATGTCGTTATTGCACCAACTTATGCCTCCGAAATATGTCCACTCATCTTGCGAGGCGTCCTTACCACATCGGTCAATCTGGCATTTGTTATCGGCCAGTTCGTCGCCCAAGGTTGTGCTGCTGGGGTAGAAACACGGCTTGATGAATGGGCGTGGAAAATTCCATTTGTAAGTCCGCATATATTAAATCTGCTGCTAGGAGAGACCGCTACCTGCTCAACATGTTTACTCACGCCCCTTTCATCTAGGCCATTCAATGGGTATGGCCAGTCGTCCTGCTCGGAGGACTGCCTTTCGCCCCGGAGAGCCCCTACTGGCTTGTCCGTCAGGGCAGGCCAGGGGAAGCTCGCCAAGCACTTCTTCAGCTGACTTCCAGCAGAGCCCGCCCTGATATCGACAAAATACTGGTCGGTATTGAGCAAACGGATTTGTTGGAGCGCGAGTATGCCACCGAGACAACCTACTGGGACTGTTTCAAGGGCGTTAGCCTTGTTCGAACCGAGATTTCTGTCATGGTCTACTTGATGCAGGTTATTGCAGGGAACCCGTTAATTGGATATGCCAATTACTTTTTTGAACAGGCCGGGCTCAGTTCATCTGATGCGTTTAGTAGTAAGTCTCATGACTTCCTCAATCCATCGCCCCGACCGACGTCTGTACACGTGAGCTAACCGATTGTGCTGCAGTGGGTGTCGGCAACACGGCTCTCGGTTTTCTTGGAACCATCTTATCGTGGCCCCTGATGAATTATGCAAGTTCTTCTCTCATTTGGACGCTGCAGTACAAATTTTTGACTGACTGATTTTCAGTTCAAGCTGGGTCGTCGCACCATCTGTATCTCAGGCACGGTCGTCATGACCATTCTCCTCTTCATCATTGGATTTTTGAGCATACCTAAAAACAATAAAGGAGCAACATGGGCGATGGCATCGCTCATGGATGTGTGGACTTTTGTCTACCAAATGACGGTTGGCCCCATATGCTTCGCCATTATATCTGAGACGTCAGCTACACGACTGCGAGAGCGCACTATTGCCATCGCCACGGCCGCCCAGGCAGGTGCTAGCATTGTATTTACTATCGCCATGCCTTATATGCTGAATAGCAACGAGGCTAATTGGGGAGGCAAAACCGGCTTCCTATTTGGGGCTATTGGTATCGTTTGTATAGCGTGGTGTTACTTCCGATTGCCTGAGAGTCAGAATAGGACGTATGAGGAATTGGATATTTTGTTTCAGCGAAAAATTCCGGCGCGCAAGTTTAAGAATTATGACCTCCTGGCTGAGGCGGATCAGGCTCGTCATGCCAACCATCAACAGTAATGCTCTGCTCTTCTGAGGCGACGTTTGATATGAACACTACTTCTTTTGCGCTACTTTTTTTTTCATTAGAAAGCCTATGTGCTGGAACGCAAAGGCCTTTGCAAATTTTCCGATCGACTGATGTTTCGCTAGCTCTCTTGCAAATGTGTCATAATTCATTCTTCTCAGGAGATTCGTGTAGAAAGTACTAGACAAATACTGTTGCGGCGCATTGAAATGCCTTGTTAGTATGGTGTTTATGCCGTGAGTAGAAACCTGTATTTCTGAGAGAAAAGCATGTTGGGAAATTTTCACCGTGAAGAAAAAACTCGAAGTTCTTGTTTTCAAATATGTACAATGAATCAAAAGTACGGTCGCCAACATTAAGGATTCATATATCCAAGTGGTACCACGGCAAACATAGATCCGGTGTTCGAGTTGGCATCCATCCGAGGCCCGAGAAAGACGGGCTACGATCTTCTCTATATAGTTTTGATGTTATATAGCCCCGGGATATTCGTTTTTCCTCTTATAAAGGGCTTCCTTGCCATTTATTGGCAAGGCTCGGTAGCCGGGTGGAACCACCAACGGCTTATTGTCATATGCACATTGAATTGACTCAAGTTTGACTCCACTCTGCACCAGAAACCCAGGATATAGAGACTGATTTTAGTGGCTTTCTGACTGCAGCGTCCGTGAAGATATCGCGGACTATTTCTTGGAGCTGCCGAGAGAAGCAGGGATAGTTATGAAGACTGGTACCCTGGCTTTATATTCACTCTGTGATCATTTCGCCTCGTTTTCCTACGACTACTGACAAAAACAGCCCAAATTTGCTCGACAAATACGGGTGGTTGTCGGTACCGTTTCACGCAAATATCTGCGGCCGTGCTACTCTCCTTGGAAACTGCAGCCGATAATGTGCTTGATGGGCTGACAGAAAATATTAATGTTGCTTATACAGGACGTGAAATCCGCTCTGCAATGCTTTCTTTGTATTTTCAACACTTTCGAGAAGTATTACTAAAACAAAAAGAACCGTGGACTTCCTCTTTTTCGGGAGATGACTTTGGGTCAACTCATCATTTGGCGTTATAATGCAAGATATCATGGGCGATAGTCAGCTATTTCACCATGTTTCAGCTCCCTGTCATGCTCGTTAATGCCGCTATCTATACTACAAGGATCGAGGGATCAGTGCCGAGATCGACAATGACTGTTTGCAACGATCGATAATACATTGCGAGACAAGAAGGAGCGAAGTTCTTAACGATTGGCATTGCTGGCTCGCGAATGTTTGTGCTTGGTATTTTTCGCCAAGCCCCGACGAAACAGTCATATCAACAGACCCCTGTATGATTTTACAGCGGTACATAACAGGGGGTTCTATCCAATAAAACAGCCTCATATTACGCTATAAAGGCATAGAGAGTTCCTAGCATAAAGCAGCGAATTAGATATTAAGAGAGGTGCCTTCAGAAAAGTAGCGTCTAGTGGCGTAAGTACTGGGTGTAAAATCATTCAGGCGCTGTACTGTATGTCCCAGCATGCTACTACTTGAGTAGTAGAGCCGAGATTCTACCATTACCTTGTCGCCGTGGATGCTGTCAGCTACGTGGCGTACCAGTGACCAACGTGCAGAAACCAAAGGTTCATCGAGGCGGCCAAGACGTGCGATAGATCCGGTGGCCTTGCACGCCTTCAGCTAGTGTCCAGAGCTTGCGCTCAAATACTCGATGCAGGCGGTCGCTCCAGCTGCACAAGCATCATGAAACCCCCTTTCTTGGCACAAATCGGAATCCCTCTGAGGCCAGCATGATCAAATCTGCGTGGACTGCTGCACGAATCATCAATCAGCAGGTTGCAGATGCAAGCCAAGAAGCATAAAAACACGATGGTGTTAGCAAAGCACATGAGCGAGAGAAGGTAATGGGTTCAACGATCGCAGTCACTCAGTCATCTGACAACGAAGTGGTTGGGTCAGTGGTGTCCTGAGCGCAATATGATGCGGATTGGACGTCTGTTTTCTAGAGACACATGATACACGTATATATTCTGACTGCAGGAGATGGAAAAATGACCGCACGTTTTCAATAGGGTTGGTCTTCACCCATTCCATTAAGTGATGTGGCTTGAGCTTACTGGCTATAGTTTACTGGCTGATTTTGTATGCAGAAGATCATTGAGGCCTTCTTCAAAGACGTGTAGGCTGCCTCAAATTCATGCAAGGGCGGCGAAGGAATCTCATCCGTACGCGAGGCGCAACTATTCTGTCTCATGAACAAGTCACAGGAATGCCCTCATGCCATAGACAGCCAAGACCCGAGTGGCTCGCGGAGGCTTGGCATCACGACTATTCTTCTTCTACAACAGCAACAAAATGGGTTGAAGAGGCAGTGTATGATGTCGTCGGACGATGTGGTTCTCATGTATTGGAGGAAACACTGAGACTTGGACGACGAATATTTATACATGGTCCGCTCCGCAGAAGCCCTTGATTCGGTCTCGATAGTACTTATTCCTCAATCCAGGGGCCTGCGCTCGTCATTAAAACATTCTTTCGTGTCCAAAGGGGAAAAGGTTGGGCCATTGGTTCCGTCTCGCCTGAGCTTATATATAGAGCACAATGCTTGGACTATCTTGGTTGGTGACGGCTCTCGCAGCCTTGTCTCTGGCATCGCCTGTGACAGAAGTTGAGGCCGGCCGACACATCGACTCCCTACCACGGCTGGTTGTTTACTTTCAAACAACTCACGATCCGAGGGGGCATCCGATTTCTATGCTGCCGCTTGTCCAGCACAAGGGCATCGCGTTGACGCACCTCATCGTGTGCTCGCTCCACGTCAACAAGGACGGAGAAATACACCTCAACGACTACCCGCCCAGTCACCGTCTCTTCTACACATTATGGAACGAAACCCAAGTGATGAGAAGTGCGGGGGTAAAAGTGATGGGAATGGTCGGAGGGGCTGCGCCGGGCTCCTTCACCACGGGCACTTTGGACGGCGACCATGCAACTTTCAGCAAGTACTACGGCCAACTCCGCGATGTTATTCTTCAATTCCAACTTCAGGGCCTGGACATTGACGTGGAACAACGCATGAGCCAACGCGGCATAGCGAGGCTCATCGACCGGCTCCGCGAAGACTTTGGCAGCGACTTCATCATCTCCATGGCGCCCGTTGCTTCAGCCCTCCATAATGGCGGAAACCTGAGCGGGTTCAATTACAAACACCTAGATGCCCACATGGGGTCCAAGATCAGCTTTTACAATAGTCAGTTCTACAGCGGCTTCGGGACCATGGCGACCACGCGCGACTACGCAAAAATCGTGTCGTCTGGTTTCGCAGCCTCCAGAGTCGTGGCGGGACAGCTGACGTCGCCCAGCAACGGTGGCGGCTACATCCCCTATTCAAAGCTGAATGCCACAGTCACGTCACTCAAGAGCAAGTACAAACAGATCGGAGGGGTCATGGGCTGGGAATACTTCAACAGCCAGCCGGGCGGCACCGCTGAACCCTGGAAATGGGCACAGATTATGACGCAGATCTTGCGGCCGGACTCGGTTCCGCGGCTGGCGATTACCAAAGACGTGGCCGATCGACTCACGGCAGCGTATGACGGTAGCAAAACACCCGCTACGGGGTCGCAGATTGCAAAGCATGCGCAGGAGCTGGACACGCCGAACGTAGACTATCATGCCATGATAAATGCATAATGTTGCAGAATAAACAGCAAAGAACGGAGTCGGCTGGTTCAAGTGTCCGTCTTGGCAAAAGATTGAAATGTGCCCACCCGATGGCCGTTGCTAGTTGGTAGGATGGTTGTTGAATTGTTGTTGGCTGTGCATGTAAACAGGGCAAGCATCGGAAAAGCGACAATCGGGATACGAAATGCCAATCCCGGGTCCTGGAAAGGAAAATTGGGTCACAAAATGGGGTCCAGAATTCGGCATCAGAATTGCCAACCGGTGGAGAACATGCATGTCCCTTGAAGCCCTTGAAGCCGTTGAATCCCTTGAAGCCGATGAACTACTGGCTGGAGACTGGCCGGTTATCAGATTTCGGCTAGCGCCCGAATCGACTGGGGCATTCATGGACAAAGAAAAAAACTCCCTGTGGCAGCGCAGAATGTCTGGTCCTTTTGACAAGATGAACGGATGTGACTGAGAAAAGAGGCCGCGAGGGAGAGAAGGGAGGGGGGGAGGGGGGGAGGGGGGTGGTGAAACATGAAGGGAAAAAAAGAACTCACATACAGGGGGGGTTGTTCATTTCGATGTCGCCTGCCAGAGAGAGAAAACAAAGGCCCCAGTCGTTTGCCAGTCAACTGCTACTTTGATGGGCACGGGCCGCAGCACAGGACGCAACTGCAGCGGGACATGCCCGGATATGTGCCCTCGAGGTGGCTGCGGCATCTGTGCACCTCCGACAGCACGTGGTGGTGCCTGGCGGTCCGAAATCCTCGGACTAGCCCAGCATTTTGTTCCTGAAGACTGAAGACATGGAGTCTGGTCAAGTGCGCCCAGCCGCCCGAGTTCATGCTGGCTCGAGCTTGCTCGGCCGTCGCTGGTCTGTGCATGTGCGCTGGCATGGTGGCACGGGCTTCATGTTGGCACCTGGCTGGCTGGGGGGACTTCCAGACTGCATGCATGCATGTGTCTGTTCCATCCAATGGTGATGCATGTATTGTCGCACATATATGTATCGTCGCAGAGGCTGCCGTGACCGTGGGACCGACATGCAAGGCACTAGATACCTACATGTGCTTGCCTAAAGTACCTACCTAGGTAGTCACCTACCTACAAAGGGAGGTGGCAGAGGCCGTTTCTCATCCACTGTTGAAGCCTCGCATTATCAATGTGACATTTCACGACCACATGCAGCTTTAAGACCTTTCCGACGCGCATCAACGTTGAAGTGCCTTATCGCTCGAATGCACTATGCTGGAGCAGCATGAATGGATAGACGAGACCGTTTTTCTCAGACAACGCAACGCATAGATACCTTCTCATAGTGCATGACAAAAGTGGTACCAGCTATTCAAAATGACGAGGCTGGGTGGAGAGAGAAGATGAGATTCGAACAACATATTTTTGTCCTCCTTGTGCACATGCCGCCACATGGTCGACTCAATCCCCTGCATGCTCAATATCGAAACAGAACTATCAACTAAATAAAAATACAATATAAATAAAGCGCCGTTTGCATGAAAACACCAAATATACTCATGAATCCCAAGTTATGTCCATTTACATGTCATTGTCAGAAAAATAAAGAAAGAAAAAAAAGAGCCCTCCCATGCATGTCTCATTTCGGTCAACAAAACCTCTTTTCATCTCTCCGCCTGTCCCTACGATTGTCCCATCAATGCTTGGAAGATTGCCTTCACAAAATCCGATATCGTAGCAACAAGCTGTTTGAATTTTGTCAGCCTATGTGTGTTGTATATATAGATTAAAATAAAACGGAATGGCAACTTACGGGTGTGGCATCGCCAATGAGCTCGCTCGTTTGAGACACAAACGTCTCACTCAGAAGCTGTTCGGCATTGCCAAGGAGACTCAGGACTCCCTTAATGCTCTTGGGCGTGATCAGTGGCATGACTGTGTCAACAATGCCTTCGATATCGATCTTTTGGACAGCATCCAGGATTGGCTTTACGGCGTCGAGCAGGCCAGCCAAATCGACCTTGCTCAAAGAGTTGAGGAGCGGCCTGACTTGTTTCAGGAGACCAGAAATATCTGCCCCATCAAGGTCCTTGAGGAGTGGTGCAGCCCCGCTGACAATTGTCTGTGTTTCGTTGACAAACTTGCTGGTGAGGAGGGCTTCGGCGTTGGACAAGAGACCGTAAAGACCTTGTATAGTTGCTGGCGTGAGGAAGGGTGCGAGTGCGTCGAATATGCCCTTGAGGTCGACGTCGCCCAGCGCATTGAGTATCGGTGCGATTTGCTTGACAAGCTTGCCGAGATCGATTTCGGAAAGGGCATCCAGAAGTGGTTTGAGCTTGTTGATAAGACTGGGAAGATCAACAGTAGCGAGCGCGCCAACCAAGGGCACAGCCCCATCGATGAGGGTATGCGTCTGGTCGACGAACTTTCCGGTGAGTAGAGCCTCCGCATTACCTAGCAATCCGACGAGTCCTTGAATTGCCTCCTTACTCAGTAATGGCTTGAGGGCATCAAGTAGGCCTGGTAGGTCGAGCTTGCCTAGCGAGCTTAAAAGAGGACCGACTTGCTTGAGGAGATCCTGCAAGTCTAATTTACCAAGCTCGCTAAGTAGAGGACCCGCGCCCTTGATCAGTGCCTGCGTCTCGTCAACAAATTCGCCTGAGAGAAGCTTTTCGGCATTTCCAAGAAGTCCGACAATTCCTTGGATTGACTCTTTGCTTAATAGTGGCTTGAGGGCATCAAGTAGGCCAGGTAGATCAATCTTCCCTAGCGAGCTAAGAAGAGGACCGACTTGCTTGATGAGATCCTGCAAGTCTAATTTACCAAGCTCGCCAAGTAGAGGACCCGCGCCCTTGATCAGTGCCTGCGTCTCGTCAACAAATTCGCCTGAGAGAAGCTTTTCGGCATTTCCAAGTAGTCCGACAATTCCTTGGATTGACTCTTTGCTTAATAGTGGTTTGAGAGCTTCAAGCAAGCCAGGTAGATCAATCTTCCCTAGCGAGCTAAGAAGAGGACCGATTTGCTTGAGGAGATCCTGCAAGTCTAATTTACCAAGCTCGCCAAGTAGAGGACCCGCGCCCTTAATCAGTGCCTGCGTCTCGTCAACAAATTCGCCTGAGAGAAGCTTTTCAGCGTTGCCTAATAGGCTAATAATGCCCTCAATGCTTTGTTTACTCAAAAGTGGTTTAAGAGCTTCAAGCAAGCCAGCGAGGTCAATCTTTCCAAGGGTGTTGATAAGCGGGCCAAGCTGCTTAAGGAGATCCTGTAAGTCTAGTTTACCAAGCTCACCAAGCAAGGGACCCGCGTCCTTAATCAGTGCCTGCGTCTCGTCAACAAATTCGCCTGAGAGCAGCTTTTCAGCGTTGCCTAACAAGCTCATAATGCCCTCAACGCTCTGTTTGCTTAAGAGAGGTTTGACAGCTTCAAGCAAGCCGGCTAAGTCAAGCTTGCCAAGTGTGCTAAGAAGAGGACCGACTTGCTTGATAAGATCCTGCAGATCTAATTTTCCAACCTCCACGATTAATGGGCCAGCGCTCTTAATCAAGGCCTGGGTCTCATCCACAAACTCGCCCGAAAGGAGCTTCTCAGCGTTGCCCAATAAGCTTATGATGCCCTCCACGCTTTGTTTACTCAAGAGCGGTTTAACAGCTTCAAGCAAGCCGGCCAAGTCAAGCTTGCCAAGTGTGCTGAGTAGAGGACCGACTTGCTTGATAAGATCTTGCAAATCTAATGCACCAAGCTCTCCGATTAATGGGCCGGCGCCCTTGATCAAGGCCTGGGTCTCATCCACAAACTCGCCCGAAAGGAGCTTCTCAGCGTTGCCTAACAGGCTCACGATACCTTGGATACTGCTCTCTGTAAGCAGAGGTTTGAGCGCACCGAGCAGACCCGGAAGGTCCAGTTGACCGAGGATCTTCAACAGAGGTTCAACCTGCTTGATAAGGTCTTGGAGATTGAGCGTGCCAAGCTCCCCAATCAAGGGACCGGCTCCCTTGATCAAGGCTTGAGTCTCATCCACGAACTCGCCCGAAAGGAGCTTCTCGGCGTTGCCTAACAGGCCCACGATACCTTGGATACTGCTCTCTGTAAGCAGAGGTTTAAGTGCACCGAGCAGACCCGGAAGGTCCAGTTGACCGAGGATCTTCAACAGAGGTTCAACCTGCTTGATAAGGTCTTGGAGATTGAGCGTGCCAAGCTCCCCAATCAAGGGACCGGCTCCCTTGATCAAGGCTTGAGTCTCATCCACGAACTCGCCCGAAAGCAGTCTCTCGGCATTGCCAAGCAGGCCCACGATTCCCTTGATACTGTCGTCTGTAAGCAGCGGCTTGAGTGCACTAAGGAGACCCGCAAGATCAAGCTGCCCGAGGACCTTCAAAAGAGGCTCAAGTTGGCTAATAAGGTCCTGGAGGTTGAGCTTGCTGAGCTCGGCGATTAATGGCGTGGCACCCTTTATGAGAGTCTGCGTTTCGTCCACAAATTCACCTGACAATAATTTCTCGGCGTTTCCTAATAGGCCCACGATGCCGTTGATGCTATTTTCCGTAAGTAGTGGCTTGAGTGCATTGAGAAGACCCGCAAGATCAAGCTGGCCGAGGACCTTCAAGAGAGGCTCAAGTTGGCTAATAAGGTCCTGAAGGTTGAGCTTGCTGAGCTCGGCGATTAATGGCGTGGCACCCTTTATGAGAGTCTGCGTTTCGTCCACGAATTCACCCGACAACAATTTCTCGGCGTTCCCTAATAGTCCCACGATGCCGTTAATGCTATTTTCCGTAAGTAGTGGCTTGAGTGCATTGAGTAGACCTGCAAGGTCGATCTGGCCAAGGGCCTTCAGCAGAGGTTCGAGCTGGTTAATAAGGTCTTGGAGGTTGAGCTTGCTAAGTTCGGCAATTAATGGCGTGGCACCCTTAATTAAGGTCTGCGTGTCATCAACAAATTCGCCGCTGAGCAACTTCTCTGCATTGCCAAGGAGCCCAACAATGCCTTCCACGCTCTCCTTAGTGAGCAAAGGTTTGATTGCTTCAACTAGACCAGAAAGGTCAATCTTTCCCAATGCGCTCAGCAGCGGCGCGAGTTGCTTAAGCAAGTCCTGAAGGTCAAGCTCGGCTATGGCATCAATGAGAGGACCGGCCTTGCCAATAACACTCTGCGTCTCCTCCACGAATTTCTTATTCAATAAGAGCTCTGCGTTGCTCAACAGACTTAGAATGCCCTTTATGCTATCATCAGTAAGCAACGGGCTAACCGCCTTGAGAAGGCCTGCAAGGTCGAGTCTGCCAAGCTCATCAATAATCGGTCCAAGCTGGTTAAGTAGTTTCTGAAGGTCGAGTTTTCCGATAGAGTTCACGAGAGGACCAGCGGACTCGACCAGACTTTGCGTTTCGTCCACGAATTTCTTACTCAACAAGAGCTCTGCGTTGCCTAATAGACTGACAATGCCCCTTATGCTATCCTCAGTCAGCAACGGGCTGACAGCCTTGAGAAGACCTGCAAGATCAATCGTGCCTAGCTCATTGATAATGGGGCCAAGCTGATTGAGCAGTTTCTGGAGGTCGAGTTTTCCGAGAGAACCAACAAGAGGCCCAGCAGACTCGATCAGACTCTGCGTCTCCTCAACGAATTTCTTAGTCAGTAATAGACCAGCATTGCCAAGAAGATCAACAATAGCCTTGATGTTATTGTCACTAAGCAACGGACTCAATGATTTCAAGAGGCCTGCAAGGTCAATCTTGCCCAGCTCGTCAATAATAGGGCCAAGCTGGTCAAACAATTTCTGCAGGTCGAGCTTTCCAAGGGAACTTATGAGGGGACCAGCGGAATCAACAATGGACTGCGTTTGGGTCACGAATTTGGTGGTCAATAAGAGCTCGGCATTGCCAAGAAGACCGACAATGCCCTTGATGCTGTCGCTGGAAAGCAGTGGTTTGATGGCTTCGTACAAACCCGCAAGGTCCAGTTTAGCCACCCCCTTAAGAAGCGGCTCAATTTGCTCAACAAGACCCTTAATATCCACGTCCTTGAATGCTCCGAGCAGCGGTCCGGCGCCTGCAACAAGGGATTGAGTGTTGGTGACGAAGTCCTTTGAGAGTAATAGTTCGGCGTTATCGAGTAATCCGGCAATTCCCTTGACGCTATCGCCTGAGAGTAGTGGCTTAACAGCCTCAAAGAGGCCCACGAGATCCAGTTTAGACACTTCTTTAAGAATCGGTTCAAGTTGTCCAATAAGGCCCTTAATATCCACGTCCTTGAGCGCCCCGAGAAGCGGTCCGGCGCCTGCCACAAGCGATTGCGTATTAGTGACGAAGTCCTTTGATAGCAACAGCTCAGCATTATCAAGTAATCCGGCAATTCCCTTGATGCTATCACCCGTCAGAAGTGGTTTAATGGCATCAAACAAGCTGACGAGGTCGACCTTCGAGAATTCCTTCAGAATTGGACCGATCTGGTCTACTAAGGACTTGAGATCAATATCCTTAAGCGACCCAAGCAACGGTCCGGCACCTGCCACAAGCGATTGCGTATTAGTGACGAAGTCCTTTGACAGCAAAAGCTCGGCATTGTCGAGCAATCCAGCAATTCCCTTAATGCTGTCGCCCGATAGAAGCGGCTTGATAGCATCAAACAAGCTGACAAGGTCAACCTTTGAGAATTCCTTCAAAATTGGACCAATCTGGTCTACTAAGGACTTGAGATCAATGTCCTTTAGGCTGCCGAGTAGGGGACCAGCGCCAGCAACAAGAGACTGGGTGTTGTTCACAAAGTCCTTTGTAAGCAGTAGCTCAGCATTATCGAGCAATCCAGCAATTCCCTTGATGCTGTCGCCAGAAAGCAGGGGCTTAATAGCGTCGAATAAGCTCGTAAGGTCAAGCTTAGAGATGTCCTTAAGGATTGGGCCAATCTGGTCCACTAAGGATTTAAGATCGATGTCCTTCAGACTGCCTAACAAGGGACCAGCGCCAGCAATAAGAGACTGGGTGTTGTTTACAAAGTCCTTTGTAAGCAGTAGCTCAGCATTATCGAGCAATCCAGCAATTCCCTTAATTCCATCGCCAGATAGCAGTGGCTTAATAGCATCAAATAGACCAACAAGGTCAAGCTTTGAGATGTCCTTGAGAATTGGGCCAATCTGGTCCACTAAGGATTTAAGATCAATATCCTTTAGACTCCCTAGCAGGGGACCAGCCCCAGCGACGAGTGATTGGGTCTGGTTAACAAATTGCTTGGTGAGTAAGTCCTCCGCATTTTCTAGCAGACCGGCGATACCCTTGATACTGTCACCTTTCAGGAGCGGCTCTAATGATTTCAGTAGTCCAGCAAGGTCGATGTCGCCAAACTGTTTCAGAATAGGTCCAATCTGGTCGAGTACTTTGGAAAGATCAGCCTTGGACAGACTTTCGATCAGAGGTGAAGCGCCCTTCAGGACAGTCTTGATCTCCGAGACCGTGTCGTTGCTCAACAAAGAGACTGCGCCGCCAACGATAGATGGTAAATTATCGAGTAGTGGATCAAGACCCTTTATCAAGTCCTTCAAGTTAAGAGCCTTCAACAAGTCGATGAGCGGTGACACCTCTCCGACCAGGGACTGCGTTCCATTGACGAAAGACGGAGTCAAGAGGGAAGCGCCGTTATTCAGCAGGGTGCCGATGTTTTCGATGTTCTTTTCCGTTAACAGTCCGGTAGCAGCTTTGACTAGGCCGCCGAGGTCGAGGTTCCCGATGTTTCCAACGAGTTTATCTAGGTTGAGCTTGCCAAGTAATTCCACAAGAGGTCCTGCGCTGTTGAGGAGTTTTCTGATTTGGCTGGGTACGGGCGGTTCCAGGGTCGCGGAGAGGTTCACCACGGCGTCGTGCAAAGCTTGGATGAACTCTGGTTTCGCCAGGCCCTCAAAAGCTTTGAGGAATTTCGCGAGGTCTTGGGCAACAGGAACAAGGTCCAGCAAACCTCCGAGACCGCTGCTACCACCGAGGTTGCCCAGATTGCCGAGGTTACCAAGATCCCCTAAGAGATTGGCCTGTTGTGGACGCGTGGCCGACCCTGAGTTGCCGCTGCTGCCACCGCTGCTACTGCTGCCACCGCCGTTGTTGTTGTTGTTGTTGCTGTTGTTGCTGTTGCTGTTGCTGTTGCTGCTACTGCCTCCTGATCCAGTCTGGTTGGCCCTGGGATACACAGCAGCTCTGGCCTGCAGAGCTTGGTTCCTTTTGAGGAGGCCGTTGAGTTCTGTGAGTGCTTCCGCGAGATCTGATCGAGGTACTAAAGCGAGGTTGTGTTTTGCCAATATCTCGTCAAGGTTCAATTCTGGTGGGGTTAATTTGCCAGGGTCGTCGTCGGCAACGAGGCCCAATGGCATCAGAGCCGCAACAAATAACGACGAAACTCGCATCTTTGTTGCGTTGTTGGTGCGCTCACTCGGAGTTCCAACAAGAGTCTCTGAAGTATTGACGTGATACCCGAGAGTGCGTCTACGACACACGACACACGACACACACCAAAACGGCCAGAACGAGCGATGCCGGGATGGAAATAATCAGGAAGACTTTTGCGTGAGGGGAGCGATCGTGGGGATAAGACAATCAATATGGGATATGGATTTCGGCCTGGGAGGACTTGGAGGCCTTGACTATTCCACATTAGCCACCCGGTTGCATATTGGTTCGAACGCATAGGCCTCGGGAGATGGGGTCGACCAAAGCGAAGCGATGCCGCCATGAATCCTGCTTTTCGGGTCTTTCGTCAGGGCCCGGTCTTCTTTGCCGTTCACTCATCGCCTCCCTCGAGCTCCATCCCGGTCCAGTCATCGTACCCGGCCGCTGCCAATCTCGACTGCCCGCGCACGGACGGGGGATCCAGTTAGAATGGAACCAAACTCGCAGGAATGGCTCTTCCCAGGACTAGCATGGGAGCTACTGGGGGAGTGGACTCGGTGGAGATCGGATGCGGCGAGGAACTATTTAGCTCCAGACCCTCTTACTCCGTATCAGTTGAACCACGGTTTAAACCAGTTTTAGCGCAAACCGCTCATCACTTCCATTCGAGGTTACAACACTCCCCGCAACGGGAAACGAAACTCGGCGTGGACTCAGTTGGGGGGGGGGGGGGGGGGGGGGGGGGGGGGGGGGTGCGGTTGAGGCTACCTCATTCTCCCTGCATGTACATTGACAGATGCATGTACATACATAGGATGTTAGATGGTCTTGTGAGATGTCTTTCAACCGACAAAGTCTGTGCCAACTAGGACCCTAGTCAATCTAATGGAGATTAGGCAAATTTTTTTGTCTCCCAGACAGAGTGTCTCGCAGAGCAGCGACCTGACCGGGCTCGGACTAAACGAAACAATAGCCCAGCAGCAAGTCGTGTCTTTGACGGCACGCTCATTTGACTTTGTCTTGCATCTCATACGTCTGGGTCTTGAATCTCAAAGGTCTTTTTCACTCCAGCCCTCCCCATTCCAGGACTATGTTCTTGTTGGTCGGCTGCCATTGCCAACTTTGCGAGCTTGCATTGTAGCTTTCCCAGTCACAACAGACAACATGACAAGAACAACAACAATAACAGCAGCAACGGCACCAGCCTCCTCATATGGTGCTTCTCATAATGGGTCACAAGCGCATCTTCCTTCTGCGACCGGAGGTCGAGGAAGTGCGGACAATAACGACGCCGATGCGCGAAGCAATGCATCTTCACATGATCATATTAACGACAAGGATGCGGGCTCATCTTTTTCGAAGCGACAAAGGGTACGGCGGCACTGCGGGCGGTTCTGGTTGTGGTATTTGATTGCGACAGTAATATTCTTGGCCATCTTTCTGCCAATTCTGTGAGTCAATTCTCGTCTTTGCACGAGGTACGATCTCGAGCTAATCAGGTATTCCAGCTTCAAGGTCATAATTCCGGCTATTGTCCAGTCCATCATCAATTCGCAAGGCTTGCCAGTCGAGAGCGGAGGCCTGGAGTGCTTATCGTCAACGCAGGTGAAAATCGCTCTCAACACGTCGCTGGACACACCAATACCAGCCAGACTGAGTGAATTTACGCTCAGCTTGTACAATAAAGAGTCGGCGCCGTTAACACCGTTCGCCAACCTGACCATTCCTGGGCAAAAGATTAATGGTAACACGAAGGTCATTGTCCCGTGGCAAGTTGTGACCATTGAGAATGAATCCGAACTTGTTCGCTGGTTTGACCAGGTGTTCGACTCTGAGAAGGTGGATCTCGCTGTGGGCGGCAATCCCACGATTAACCTCGGTGAGCTTAAGACAGATGCAAGCATTGCCAAGACCGTCTCCTTGCCGGGCTTGAGAAGGCTTTCTGGTATTGGCATTACAGACTTGAAGATCATGTTTCCATCAGATAAGAACGGCAACAACCTCAAGGGCACTCTTAATATCCCTAATTCGGGTGTCCTCATGCTCAATTTTGGCAACATCACCTTCGACCTCTTCTCCGGCACAGTCAATATGGGGAAAATTACCGTCTACGATGTAATACTAAATCCTGGCAACAACACTTTGAACTATGATGGAAATCTCGACCTGCCTTACTTGGTAAAGAATCTTGGTCCAGTTCTGGAGAGCCAAAAAGTAGCTCTGAATCGTGGTCAAGTCGACATCAATGTCACCGCCACCACTGTCACGGTTCATGGACAAAGAATCCCTTACATTGAAAAGGTCCTCGGCAGAAAACCACTTACTTTGTCTATGTCTGTCATCACTCTTTTGAGTGATGTATTGAGCGGTTTCCTGGGCGGCGGCGGATCATCCATCGTCAATGCGCTAGGAGATGTGGTTGGAAATAATACCTTTCTTCAAAACGTTATCAGCAACTACAACCATACACAATCCAGCAAGCAATCATCAAAATCTGCATTATTGACGAAGCGGGCACCGAATCCAAAGGACGCCTTAATGTGGAACATGCTGAAACTGGGTCTAAGGATGAAGCTTAACCAGGCAAGCAGTTCATAATGCGAATAATTTTAAAATATGGGGGAAAAGCTTGTAACAGGAAGACCTGTCTCAGATATCTGGAATATCCATGGTTACAGGAATGTGAGTACGCTATAATGAAGAATTGTATATATGAGATACGTATGTACATATGTAAAATGCTATGCAAAGTACGCGAATGCGATGAACCAAAATCACAGCACGCTTAAGCCACTTACTTGTGCGTCCGCTTTTCTTTATTGGCGTTGACCACTCCGTTGGCTCCTCCTACAAACCAAGGGCAGAAGGCGGCCATTCATTTGCCCTTGCTAGTAATAATGCCAGTCCGTGATCGGACTTTGTGGTTTGGCCGTTCCACCATGCCCCGAGACTTCATAAACCAAGTTCTATTATGGTCGTGTAAAACGATTGGTCCGTCCTCTCCCTTTTTTCTCCAGCTCGCCACCGCCTCCAACGGTGAACTTTTGTCATTTATGCAACGCAATCTAGTCTGCATCTCAAGCCACGGCATAATGACGCATCGTGGAGACCCGGCGCTTTGATTAAGCTAGCGCCATCCACCAGGGGATGGGGCTGATCCCTCTAGCTGCTTTTGACTTGGTTTTGTTTCCTGTGCTCTAATATCGTCGACTGGATGGCCCGAGCTATTCGACTGACTCTGTCCACATTCGCGTGGCTAGACTAAACCTTTTACGAGTCGCCATGTTCCTCTCATCCGTCAGCATCAGGACTGAACACCAATGATGCTCATCTCACTCTCTTTTTCGACAATCGACATGTCTCATACACGGACCCTGAAAGCCACAGCGACTGAAGAAACAAATGGATCGCCATGGCTCGTCAACCACACGTGACCGCGACCGAGACACATCGCTTAGTGTCTCGAACATCGCCGGAACGGTTGCCCGGTTAAAGCAAAGTTTGGCCCGGCGCCTCGGACCAGGTGCACCCGAGAAAGATTTAAGTTAACAAGAGGCGCAGAAAAAGGAACAGCCTTGCGGGATCAATCGAGCGGAGAACAACGGGTTCATGGTATTTTTTCTTTGGCGGATTTCTTCTGACTGAGGATGGCACGGATTAAGTCCATCGATCAGAGCTGGTGAGGCCATTGGCATGCGACGGGCCAAAGAACTTCTTAAATCACGACTTCTGTGGCAACGACACTTGGTGTTTTGTTTGCGGCCTAGACCAAGCTTTGACTCTCATTAGCCGGCTCCACCTCGGCCCTCCGTGAGCACAGGCCAACGTGGCTGCCAAGAAAGTACGGGGCCACCGTTGCTTCTTTTCTTTTTTTTCTTTTCCTTCGCTCTTTTTCCTTTTTCTCGGGAAAAAGGGGGTGTGTATACTCAAGCTGTTATTCTTTCCAAAATTCCATGCCGCGGCCGGGCCGAACTTGAATTGCCACTTCGGGCTCCAATTCCGTCCATCTCTCAGCCACCTCAGCTGGCGATTGAGCTCAGTAAGCCTGTCTGGTAGAAGAACATTGCGAGGTCTTCCATCGCTCTTCTGCTGAAGTCTTCAACGAGCAAGTCGACCCTTATTTTTTGACATCTACAAGAAGTAGCCAAAGCGCAAAGCACAGAGGACCCCGTCGGATTCATTTTCGAACGTTAGCCTACATTGTCTCCTTTCCTCCCTCTGTCCCCTCCTCCCAAAGGGGTGGCTGGCTCCTTTGTTCTTTGACATTTTTCCCCGCATGTGCAACTATGCATCGGCGCATGCATATGTTTCCCCCGATTGCGGGGGAGGGGCGTTCGGACTTGGCATCTCGTGGGCTCGTAGAGTTCCGATCTCGAATGGCGGTGGACGAGAGCGGAATTCTCAGCCCACATTGATGTCCCGTGTGCCGGCAGCAAACCACATGGCGTACGCCACTTTTTAGACCCTTTTTCAAGTGTTATGTGTGGAAGAACTGTACCCATGCCCGTATCGTTTCACGACTACTCGCATCCGTACCTAGGCAGTCGCGCGAGTCACAAGACCAGCTGCTTAATGCCGGCAGGGCTACACCTCCGTCCCCATCCATATCCATACTTTGTTAATGGCTTATTGAAGCAAGTTACAAGTATCAATAACCTTGAAAAACAGGTTGGTAAGTACGGAGGTGTGTGGCCTCCTCTGTATCAAGGAGATAGGCAGACTAGATTGTTTAGCATCTGCTGAACTTTTCCGACAATCACTGTCTCAACGCAACTGTCCGCGTCCAGGACAATAAGCGACGGCATATTCAGCGTAACCAGGAGCCTCATAACCCTAACCTAATCAGACTGTACCGTCTTTTTCAAGCAAAATCATATCTGTGTTTATGAAAATAAAGCATAATATACACGTGCGACGGTATTCCAATGGCTACTCTATTCAATATGATGTCATCTCTTGCTCATTAATCGCACTTTGACAATTGAGAGCACTGCCCAGTGATGCTTGGCCATAGATTCCCTATATCTCGAGCTGTGTATAATATGCCTGGACAGTGTCTTGATATGTATAGGCAGAGTACCCAACCGGTCACCTTGGCCACTTTGATGCTCTAACTGTGACTCCCTTGCATTCTTCTTGTAACCTACTCTTCATGCACGCAAGGATATCATTTTATGCTCGCGACCTACTCCCGAAGTTGAGCATCATGTCATGGATAATAGAACTTGAGAGCTGTTAGACGCCGATACGTGGGTCATGAATTATTATTTGATAATGAATGAACAAGATTTAAGTGCGTCTGATGTTATCTTCACTTGAATTTGGAATCCCAAGTAAAGGTTCGAAACCAGAACCAAGTTGACCTTTCAGGTAGTGATCGACCATTCATTTATCCAATCCCGCGCAGTATTCTAATCCCTCTCAACCATGAAGCTTGTTGTCGTCGAAGCCGAATGATATGCATCTCCAGGGTAGCTTAGCACGGAACGACGCGACCAGTGTGGCCAATTGAAATGAGCACCCCGGATAGGTAGCGCTGCTATTCTTCTCTTACACAAGGAGTTGCGCAGCTCAAAGGCAACCAGGAAGCTACGCCAAGGCGCGTCGTTGAGAGAACTTGTGCAAGAAAGGGACCCGAGGAACTTTTATTCGATTTTTTTGTCGGCCTCATTTTCACTGCTCACGCTGTCACGCAAAGCCAAGGTTCAGGCCAAACCCCACCAAGTCCTCGGGTGGCTGATGACGTGATTTGTTGGTGAGCCACTCACAGCAACACATGTAAATTTTTTACAAGATGAGACGTGTTTCTTTCCCACAGCTAGGTAGGGTCGTTCCTTTACCTCCTTCCTCTCTCCTTCGCATTCCATGGTCTCTTTCTGCAGTTCGAGGCCGGGAACAAAGCAAAAACACCAGCGCAGGGCGCGATGAGAGGTTCATCAACCAAGATGTGGTGCCGAGGAAAGCAACTCTCAACCAGCACAGGCCGCTTAGCACGACGATCAACTTCGAGATGCTTCGCAACAGTATCGCCCGTGAGCTCCACGTCCAAGTCTCACAAGGTAGTAGTGGTTGGTGCCGGTACAGCCGGCCTTTCCATCAGCCACCAGCTCTTGCGCTCTGGTCGTTTCAGCAACCAAGATATTGCTGTTGTTGAGCCCTCCACGTGGCATCACTACCAGCCCGGATGGACCTTGGTCGGAGGCGGACTGAAAAACAAAGAGGACCTGCGCCGGAAAACAGATGAGCTGATAGACTCGAGGCTCGGCTTCTACAAGTCGAGTGTCGCATCAGTCGCTCCAGAACAAAGCTCTGTGACGCTCGCGGATGGAGCCAAGTTGAATTATGAGCATCTGGTGGTCGCGCCCGGTCTGACTCTCGACTTGGGCACTGTCGATGGACTCAGCGATGCTCTGTACGATGCAGACTCTCCCGTATCCACAATCTACAACTACGATACTTGCGACAAAGCATTCCGCACCATCGAAAACCTGTCTTCGGGGACAGCCATCTTTACCCAACCTGCCGGTGTGATCAAATGTGCCGGTGCACCGCAAAAAATCATGTGGCTCGCGCTCGACTACTGGAAAAGAGCTGGGTTATATACGCCCAACAAGCCCGAAGCATCGGCCATCAAGATTGACTTTGCCACGGGCCTGCCGGCCATGTTCGCGGTACCCAAATACGCAGCCAAGCTGGAAGAGTTGCGAAAGGAGAGGGGTGTCGAGGGCCTGTTCCAACATGACTTGATTGCCATCAAGGGAAATCAGGCGACGTTTGCGCGCCCCAACGGCGGAGAGAAAGTGACCAAGCACTTCGACTTGCTGCATGTCACGCCCAAAATGGGACCACCGAAATTCATCAAAGAAAGTGCCATTGGCAACGACGCCGGCTATGTCAACGTGGACGACCACTCTCTTCGCCACAAGACGTATCCCAACATCTGGTCTGCCGGTGATGCGTCCAGCTTGCCGACGTCCAAGACCGCCGCGGCCGTGACGTCAGAAGCCCCCGTGCTTGTTCGGAATTTGTTACAGGTGCTCGATGGCCGTGAACCGGATGCGTCCTACGATGGCTACACCTCCTGTCCTCTCTTGACCGAATATGGCAAGGTGCTCCTTGCAGAATTCAAGTACGGCGGCGAACCGAAGGAGACTTTTGATAACTGGCTTGGTATTGACCAGATTGAGCCGCGCCGTGCATTCTACCACCTGAAGAAGGACTTCTTTCCCTGGGTATATTATGCATCTTTGGTGAAGGGCACTTGGGGAGGTCCTCGTGGTTGGATCAATTGAAGCTGGCTGGCCATCTTTGCGACGTCGACCCGCGTAGAAAAACCCTGTCTTAGACGAAGAGGTATGAATAAGCACAATGTTTACTTCAATTTACACAGATAATTGCTTTTCCATTTTTATATTTTTTCCTTGGTGACCTGGGTCAAGATGCATTCGAGCATTGACGAGGTGACATTTTTTTGTCGCCGTTACAGTAGCATGGCGAAAAGACATGGTATTGGCCTAACCAAAAAAAAAAAAAAAAAAAAAAATAGCTCCCAGAACCAACTCATAGAACGTATCTGAAATTCGGGCCATAGTTTTCAACAGCTTGTTCTTCGCTGGCGTTCTCATCGGACGCGACACTGTACTTCTCATCGAGCTTCTTGTTCTCACAAACGAGTATCGTTCGCAGAATAACCGCCAGCACGGCAACGAAGAACATGAAAGCAGCACAAAGGCTATGTCCCCTCACATAGCCCGGCCGCTCACTCTGCGGATATGACCTTGTCCCCAGCAACGGTCCACACTGCCCTATCAAGTTGAGCAAGACGATGCCGGCTCCACGTCCCTCATCGCTTCCCTGGTTATTGAGTACCCAAGGCAAAATGTTTGCAATGGTAGGGAAGACGCCCATCGCAGCAAGATACACTCCCGCGTACCGGGCAGCAGTTGATTTGGCAATGGCAAGCATGAGATACCCAGCAGTGCCCAAAAGGGCTAAGCCAATGACGAACAAGCCGCGTTGGTGAGTTCGGTCTGCGGCAAACGCTGTGATTATGGTGACGACAAATGCTGCCAAATACGGAGGGGCTGATAGTCCCTGCGCGTTGAGGCCAGAAAAGCCTAGGTAGGGAGAGAGAGAAACGTCAGTACTGGCAAAAATAAAAAGACTATTGGTTGCTTCAGAAACACCAAGTAGATCTACGGATATAACGGCCTTTGCTGGTGCTCAACGTACCCATGTCCTTGAGAATTGTGGGAAGGAAAACGGGCAACGAAGAGTAGGAAACGTTGCAAGAGAAGTACATGAGCGCAGTAAGCCACACCTTGATATCTAAGAAGGTGCGGAACGTGGCGCCCCAGTTAATTGTGCCTACACGCTTCGTCTCGCCGACCTGCTTAACCTGTCGTGTCAGTGCCACGCGTTTCTCGTCTTCAGTCAAGAACCATGCGTCGTGAGGGCTGTTCGGCATGGCAAAGTAAGCCACCACGGCCATGACCAAGACGGGAAGACCCTCGACGAGAAACAACAGGCGCCAACCGGCGAGGTCCGTATGCCCAGATGTGATTCCGTAGGCCAACGCTCCGGCGAAGCACGTGGCCAGAGGGGCAGCAGCGAAGAAAATGGCAATGCGCAACCCGATTTCGCTTCGAAGATAGAAGAACGACAGCAGATAGATGGCTCCGGGGCCAAATCCAGCTTCAAACACGGCGAGGAAGAACCGACAGGCCATAAGCCCCGACCATGACTGAACAGCCGCTTGAGCAGTTGCAGCGGTGCCCCATCCCGCAACGAGAATCGCAATCCATATGCGAGCGGCCAGGATCTTGTGAACGATGATGAGAGGCTCGAAGATGACGTACGCAATGTAGAAAATGGTCAACAACCACTCATATTCATCGCCGGAGAGGTGCAGATCGCGTTCCATGCCGGCAATACGAGCATTCCTGAGTCGATGCTCTTGTTTAGTCTTTCCAATTCCACATTTTCTTTTTTTGCGCATCAAGATCGCCATAAACCTTGAACTTACCCGATGTTTGATCGGTCCAAAAAGGCCAGCAAAACTGCAATTCCCACGTCAGTATCGAGGATGGATCAATCAAAAAGCTGCTGCGCGCGACTTACATAAAACCACCAAAAGCGCGAGCAGGTTGCAATCCAGCTTCCGCACCACCCTCTTCTCCACGGCGGTATCGACTGCCACCAAAGAGGCCACATCTTCGGATTGGCACGGAGTGCCGAGATCAGAGTCCGTCCGTTGCTTCATGGTGAAGTTGCTCAACAGGGGCCGCTAGACAAATATTGACAAGTGCCTGTGCCACGGTCTCGGTCCACGTCTACTATTGGGATGTTGATGTTGGCAAGTGATTGAGATTCAAAAACCAAAACGAAAAAGAACCAAAACGAAAAAAAAAACCCAAAGCGAAAAAGAAAGAGGAAATAGACGAGATGGGACATGACCTCCAGGAAGTGTGCTTGGGACAGGGGTTTGCGGTGTATCTCGTCGCTCAGATTGGTTGTGCAACCCGTCGTCGGCACAGCCGGCACACCTACCGCCTGTGAGGAGGCTCCCACCATCATCACCCGCTATGCCTAAATCCTTTAAAAGAAAGTGTACTTGGCAGGATTCACTTATTTCCAGTCTCGTGACTCATTGGTTCAATTATCCCTGTAAAACTCGATGTATAAAAAAAGTCATTCAATTCTTAATTGAATGTACCGTAATCACCTAAAGTATAATGGGGGCCAAAACATTTGCCGGCCATCCACTATGAACTATGACTATATATGGCGCTCTCAGAATGATTCCCACACAAGGGACCAATTTGGCTTCACGCTCGGTAAATACTGGTCAATTATCCGATTGTTCCCCGACGTTGCGGTAACTTATCATGAAATGTGGCAACATTAAGCATAATAATAAACGCCGCTGTTGTTGGCCGAACACAGTGTTTTCACTGCAATGCAAGTACTGGACACGTCGATCGTTCAAAAGACGGGAGAGATGCATATTTCGACGACCGGCTTTTCGACTTGTAAAACAGTGGAAAGAAAGTAGACTAAAGCTCCCGTGTCAATTAATTGTCGCACCAGGCGCAGCGAATCGTGTTATCGTGAGGCGTCCCGAGCAGCGGCCTAGACTTCAAGGTTCCATCGTATTAATGACACGACCTGAATTATCAAAGAAATTGCTACAAATTCTGGTGGAACACACGATTGAACGGACGAGTGAAGTTCAGCGGGCGGATGATGCAAGAAATCACAGATATTCTGTCGTGGTTGCTGTTTATGTTTCCAATGTGAAATGCCGGTCCGCGATAGATGTGAAACTTCCGAGCGTGTTCTTTATTATAGAATCTGAGTCGTCAACAAACCTGTTCTGGGACACGTTTTTGTAGACGCATCCTTGGAGAAATACTGATATCCTATTGCGCTCATGATTCTGGTTCAAATGGATGATGTTGCCCATGAGGCATGCGTTGAGGTCCTCTTACAACGATGATAGTGGCGGCTTCAGAAGAGTTCGATGAACAGTGGCCTCAAATTTGTTGGTATTGTAGTTAATCACGGATACTATCCTGACTCCATGTCTCTTGAAAATAGAAATTATGCAGACGAGGTCATTGCAGAGCTTCTCGCAATCATCCATCTACAGGGTGTCTACGTACACATTTAAGTAGAGTACGGCATTCAAATCATGACCGTGATGCGACTCGCGCGGCAGCAACACTAAGCTCTGAGGACTTACTTGCGATCACAAGTAGCACTCACATGTATGAGCAATATAATGCAATGTCATGAAATGTGATATAACTAACGGAATGTCTCAAAATATACCCATCTCCGAGAAGAAGCCAGACGGCGCAGTGTCCCGCCATACTGTCAGGTGACTCTCGGAGACATCTGTTTTGTACTGGATGCGATAGAGCAAAGCGATGAGCGGGAGACTCATGCCGTTCCTGGCCAATGACAGTTTGTAGTAGGTTACAGATCCACGGCATTGTGTGCTTGGCGCTTCGATGCCGTCAAGTTGGATCCCGCCCCGCCGGCACATGCATCATTGTACCAGTGTCATGGTCATGGTTCGTTTCTTATATAAGGCCCGACTTTATGCTAATGGGATAGTGAGATCGTATCGGGATGACCTAAGAAACTTTTATGTGGCACCCTTCTTTTGCCATCATAGCACCCTAATCAGAAGTTTATTTAGTTCTTAAAGTTTTGAATATATGCAAAGTTAAACACTATACAGTTCCTTTTACATTGTCAATTTCAAGACCTGCAGTCCGTCAATGGTACGTCCGTTGCCGATCGTGATGGCGCATTTTAAAACAGTAATGAGACCCGCCTTTATGCAGGTCTCTCTCCATTGTGATGCTTGCGAAGCACCGCAAAGAGAATGGCGGCAAAGTATAGCTAAGCTAGAGCTATGAAAATGCTTGGCTAAAATATTTTCTAGCGTCATTCATAATATTGCGGCAAGCTAGCCTAGCTGACCAGCGAAATTCCAAGAGTGTTATTGTTACATAGAACAACGTTCTCGTTATCTTAATGCTCGTGAACTGATAATTCTTTGTCATGCCTGAGTCTGATTCAGCAGGTTAAGCAATCCCTGCTGCAGTGACATCGGGAATATATCCAAGAACGAGTTCGGCAGATCCGAGACGCTGGCATTTTCGGCGAAGCAGCCCAAATCCGACGATTCGCCCATCATCACCGCTTTGAGCCAGGCCAGAGCACCGGGCGCTCCAAGAATGCCAAAGTTCTTGTGGTTCACCTCGGCAGCAATGTCCCTCTCGTAATGCACATTTACTCCTTGGCTGCAGTAGTCGTAGACCGCGGCATCTACAGACTTGATGGGAGCAACCTCATCATGGACATCGTGGTACCAGAACACCCGAGCTTTTGGGAGCGCGGGAGCATGAGCATATCTGATGAGGGTGGATTTTAGACTGGGAAATACACACAGGTCCCAGCAAGTAAACATGCCTAGGACATCGACACCATCAAAGGTCTTTAGGTTCTCATCCAGGCACTGATGTAAAGCCGAGTAAAACTCGTCTGCGAATTCCGTCTTCAGATGCCTCTTTAGCACGGACTGGAAGTCTGGGTTCTCGTTTGCAACGCCAATCAACGCGAAGGGTATGAGGCCTGTGTGCGGCCCCTCATTGAGTTGCTTTAACGAGTCATCAAATTTCTCGCCAACTCCCCCAAAGGCAACGGCCACCAAGTTTAACTCCTTCGCGTACTTTGGCTGGATCTCCGCGGCAAACTTGGTGACCGCTCCACCGGCAGAGTATCCCCACAAGGCAAGGATAGCGTTGTCCCGTATTCCCGTCATTGAAGATGAATGTATCGATGCTCGAAGCCCGTCAAGAATCGCATGAGCAGCGATGTTCTGATCGGCAAATGATGCTTCCGGACCTTGAAAATCGGGCACCACGACGACCCATCCATCTGCCAGCGCCGCCTGAACGAGCAGAACCTGCAGTTGGGCTGTCGCAGAGGCTAGTAAAGGATTGGCCTCAGATGCGGCCGTCATACCGTATGAGGGGGCGCAATCTCTGGTGATGGCATTTTCAGCTAGCTGAAAGGACAATACGGCACTAAAGTTGGCATTTTTGGGAATAAGGACCGTCATCACGGTCGCGGTAGCTTTGTTCTGTCCATCCGTCGTGCGGTAGAGAAACTGGTAGCTATCTTGGATGTTGTCTGGAACAACGCCAAATGCAGTAACAGGAGATACAGACTTTCGACTCGCCAGTATCGTCCCAGGACTCAATTTTTCGATACCGAGCGGTAGATCATAAAACGGATCTTGGGTCGGGGGTGGTTCAGCATTTCCAGGTGGCGCCTGATCGCACAATACGCCCCTGGATAGCAGCGCCTGTGTTGCGACGAGCACGGTCAATAAGCCTTGGGACCACATGGCGTGAAAAATAGCTGCAACAAGATTTGGTGGTTTGTTGATGCTTAGCAGAGCATATTACCTGCGGACGATAACTGACACACTGACGGTCAAGTTTCCTTCCAGCCACAACGTGGAGAGGGCTTTCCATGACAATAAATAGAATATGCAGTTCATTGCTCTTGCCCTGCAAGTTTCCCTGCAAGAATGTTACTGGTCCCTGTTAAGATCTCGATCTGCGCGTTGAGTGCTTGTCATAGGCTTCAGAAACCCGTTTCTTTCCCCAACGGAAAGTGATGATATGGGCCCAGGAGTCAGGCGACCCCTATAGCAGGCGAGGCATCTTCCATGCGGACAACGTGAAACAACTAGAAGTTTATCTTGCGCACCTGATCACCACTGCTAATGTGTCGCCTGAAACTGTTTGAACCAAAATCATATGGCAAAGCGCTCGGAATCATCGGGACCCAACGCAGCCAGATGTCCAGCTAGAAAAGGGAGATCATCGCTAAACCAGGTCGTCCGCGGACCGCGAGGCTGAGGTGAGACACTCCGCAGCTCAACACATTACACATAATTTTTTGAGAAGGAGCTGAGGTTTGAGACAGTTCAGCAATGATGAATCTTGACTGGAGTTTTAAGTTTGAAGAGATGACTTTGTTTGCAAAGTCGGACATCTCCGTTTTGTATTCGTCCTCAAGAAAAGAAGAGGTACCAAGCGCGGCTGGTGAGCAGTCGACTTGGACGGAGCAATGTAAATGTTGTACTTACAATGTTCATTCCTCTCATTGTGTGCCAAACAGTCTGTGCTGGGTTATGTTGCGGCGCAAGCGACTGGACTCTGATTTTGCAGTGCTGTAGAAGAGACGAGGTGATGAAAGAGTGAAACGATGATCCACCAGACGTCTCACAGATGGGCGAGCTTGGTGGCTGGGCAGTGGGGGCGCAGGGACGTTGGCGGTTTTTAGTTTTTACATGATGCAAGCCGCAGCAGCACAAAACATCGAAACTCGATGGCCCAAGAAAGCAAGCTGCACTCCGAAAGAATCAAAAGCTTGTGGAAAGTCGCAATTCTCCAAGTCTCGCTGTCATTGCGCGGCATCGCAACCTCGAAGATGGCCCCAAAACGCGCAGTCTGATAGTGTCATCTGGTCTGGGTGGTAGCTTTTGACCTCGGCTGCGCGCCATCTCTCTTATTACAGCACAGTCCACTACCAACCTCGGTCTGGTCATACTCCGTCCATGAAACCGACCTGGATTGTTCGATTCGGCAGCAAGAACCAGACCAGACGTCGCGTCGATTGGTGGAGCCGCCGAGGTTCAAGATCCGAACTGCGCCCATTCAGGCCAAGTGTCCGATGTCAACACTCGTTTCTTGACACTTCCAGTCATTTTGCCGATTCTGCAGATGCGATATGACCAATTATGGTGGGGGCTTACGATTGAAGGACGACTTATTTAAAAGAGAGTGCCTTTTTCGCGGCCTTTTTCGACCACCAGACTCTTTCTCTCCTCATTTGCGATACCAGTCCAGCTTCGCAATTCCTTGAATTTCCCATCGACTATTTGCGCCACATCCCTCATCATGAAGCGAGAAAATACGGCGGTAGTGCTGGCGGAGCGTCCGACCGATGACATCATTCCCGGGCAGACATTCAACATCAAGAAGTCACCGATACCATCACCGGCGGACTTGAAGAATGGCGAGATTTTGGTTCAAGTACTGTATCTGTCACTAGACCCTGCCATGCGAGGCTGGCTAAACGGTATGTACAGAGACTGGTGACTGTCTGCAGACTCCAGAGTGTGCGGGCGACGTAGGCCCCATTACTTTGCCCCTGCGGCAATCCACGTGCTGACGATATCCTCCTCGATAGACACAAGGTCCTACATACCCCCTGTCAAGATCGGGGCCGTCATGCGCGGGGCGTCTGTTGCTCGTGTGCTGGCATCCAAAAGTAATCTTGTTTCATCAGGCGACTTTGTCAGTGCCATGTCCGGCTGGACCGAATTTGCCGTCCTCAACGAGGAGCAGTTCGAGCCCGCTTCTGCGTTCCCAGGATTGAATCCACAAGAGCCCCAAGATATGCTCTCGATTCTCGGCCTCACTGGCGCAACGGCTTGGTGGGGAATGACCCAGATTGGAGATCCTCGGCCCGGCGACTTAGTGGTTGTGTCGGGTGCCGCTGGCGCAACCGGTAGTGTTGCCGGTCAAATTGCCAAGATCAAGGGCGCTACCGTCGTCGGAATATGTGGCTCGGATTCTAAGTGCCAGTGGCTCGTCAATGATCTTGGCTTTGATGTGGCTCTAAACTACAAGGCTGCTGATTTCAAGGACAAGTTCAAGTCCGCCACCAAGAGCTACATCGACGTTTACTTCGACAACGGTACGTCAGCACAGGCAAGACCTCGTTGGCGCAAGAACTAATGATGCACAGTTGGCGGTGATATTTTGGACATGTGCCTGGCTCGTGCTAAAGAGCACTCACGATTCGTCATGTGCGGCGCCATCAGTCAGTACAACACCTCGACCCCTGTCGGGCCAAAGAACATATCCAAGGTCATCACTATGAGAATCAAAATGCAGGGCTTCATTGTCTTCGATCACAAAGAGCATCTCCGCGCAATTCGAAAGGAGTTGGCTCAGTGGCTGGCGGAAGGTAAGATGAAGAAGACTGAGACAGTTGTGAGAGGCGGCCTTGCAGCGGCCCAGCAGGCGCTGGTTGACCTGTATAAGGGTAGAAACCAAGGGAAACTACTAGTGGAGGTCCAAAATCCGGCGGAGCCGGTTTCGAAGCTATAAGTATAATAAATGGTGAAAATAAATTGAAAAACGATAATATCAAGAGGTCCTGGCGAGCTTGTTTGCCAGAAAAATAACGCAATTCTATCTGACTATATATATCATATATATAAGCTGTATAACGTTGAACTTGGAAATTGTGCTCAGTAAAGGACGACACGTTCTCTGTCCTTTCCGAATTCATCAAGTCGAGGATGGAAGATGGCATCGACAACGCGTTTAATCACAGGTGACTACCGGGCAGCAGGGCAGGCAGGCGGTGGACACGTAAGCTGTGGTTGGCCAACGTGCAGACGCTCCTGTGGTCAGCCCCACCCACAGTGACAGCTTCGGCTGCCTTGTGCACAAACCAGAAAGCAACGTTGTGATGCATTCACATCCTTCACTTCCGCAAGTTCGAGAATCCAGGTCAAAACTTCTATTGCAATGTCATGTCATCACCTAGAGTCCGTCGGTAAGCTCTGGTTCCTCGACAGACAGCATGGCCTGCCCATTCACACCATCACTTCCCTCGTTCAATACTGATCGACCTCATTCATCTAGGACTCGCACCTCCGACGCCTTTTCAGTCTGTGTACCGGGAGGATTGCACTCAATGTTTCGACTCAATCGTACGTAGCTACACATCAATACGACCATTACTTCAGTCTAATTTCTATTCTTCAGGATGATATAGCAGGTCTCGACGTGTGTCTGCAATGTTTTAATGGCGGCTGCGCCGGTGATCGTTTGCACTCGAAGCTTCACAGCGCCCATAAAAGCCACCCTCTATCCCTCAATATACGCCGAAAGCGAAAGACCATTATTCGAGATGAACCTCCTACAAAGATTTCACGCTTGGCCATCGCTGCTGAGACCGATGAAGATCGATATGACACGTCTCTTACCGTGAAGTGCCACGAATGCAACGTTGAGCTCGACATAAAAAATAGTAAACTCACGTCGGTTGTGGATGGGATCATGGTCGCAAACACCTTTTCTAGGAAAGAAGAGGTCAAAGCTTGGGAACAGGAGCTTACGAGTTGCGAGCACGTTCTGCTCATGCAACAGAATGAACCCCGTAAAATTGAGCAAGGCGAACTTGGTCATTGCACTGGCTGCACCTTGCACGAAAATCTCTGGCTATGTCTCGAGTGCGGTAATTTGGGATGCGGTCGTAAGCAGATGGGAGGCATCGACGGAAATTCTCACGCCCTAGCGCACTCTAGCGAATCTGGACACGGAGTCGCGGTTAAACTGGGATCGATCACACCCGAAGGCACCGCCGACATCTATTGCTACAAGTGCGACGATGAACGAGTCGATGACAATCTTTCTTCCCACTTAGCCCATTGGGGTATTGTCCTGGCCGACCGGCAAAAAACTGAGAAGAGTCTTACCGAGATGCAGATCGAACAGAACATGAAGTGGGACTTCAGTATGACTACTGAAGATGGCAAAGAGTTGAAGCCGGTTTTCGGGCCAGGGCTCACTGGATTGAAAAATTTGGGCAATAGCTGCTACCTTGCCAGTATTACCCAATGTCTTTTCGACTTGCCCTCATTCCGTGACCGCTATTTTTTGCCAAACAACGACATGCCGATTGTTGACGAGCCTGCTGCCGATCTAGAAACACAACTGCGAAAGGTGGGGGATGGCCTCTTGTCCGGTCGATATTCTAAACCTGATGCCGATATCCACCTTGAGTGCCAGGCCAAGCACCAAAAGGGTCTGACTCCGTCAATGCTAAAGCATCTCATAGGACGGGGTCACGAGGAGTTCTCGACGATGAGACAACAGGATGCTTTCGAGTTGCTACAGCACTTGTTCAAGCTGATCTCTAGATCTAAACACTCTGGAGAGTTCAAGGATCCCACTACACAATTCAGGTTCATCCTAGAGCAGCGTCTTCAATGTCTTGGATGTAACAAGGTCAAATACACTTCTCATGAGCAAGATAGCATCTTCATAGATGTTCCCCTGGAAAAAGAACCTGCTCACACTAACGGTCAGGCAACGGATGATAAGTACAAATCAGTAACAATTCAAGAGTGTTTGGACATTTTTACTGCTGCAGAGAAGGTTGAACTGAAGTGCACCTCCTGCGGCAGCAATGACGGATTTCGCAAGCAATTTCTCTTCAAAACATTGCCAGAGGTTCTTGCCGTCAATGCTCGGAAGATGACAGTCATAAACTGGGTTCCTATCAAAATCGATGTACCTGTCATTGTGCCGGACGGGCCATTTCTATTGGATGGGTACATTTCGAAGGGCCTACAGCCTCATGAGGAAGAGCTTCCGGACGAGCCAGCCAATCCTGCTCCAGCATTTGTGCCCGAAGCGACCGCGCTGGCGCAATTAGAAGGAATGGGCTTTCCCAGGAATCGCGCGGAAAAAGCCTTGCATGCTACGGGAAATTCCGATGCTAATGCTGCCATGGAATGGCTGTTCGCTCACTTAGAAGACGCTGATATCGACGCTCCTCTAGATGTTGGTGGAGGTGGAAACGGCGCTGCTTCTACTTCCACAGCCGACCCAGAGAAGATTGAGATGCTTGGTGCAATGGGATTCGGTGCTCCCCAAGCCAAAAAAGCGCTCAGAGAGACTGCAGGCGACGTAGAGCGTGCTGTAGAATGGCTTTTTAGTCATCCAGAAGATCAAGGCGATTTTGACGATGATGCGATCAGCCCAGAGCCTCCAGCTCCAAAACCTCCAGCAGGAAGCGCAGCTCTACCTGCTTCATATCAACTTCAGTCCATTGTTTGTCACAAGGGAACGAGCATTCATGCTGGGTACGCCGTGCAAATCCCCACTCGTCCTCAACCCGTTGTTCCCATCCACCCCTGCTTTGAACAAGATTTTCCAGCTTTTGACTGACACACTAAGCAGGCACTACGTTGCTTTTATCCGCAAGCAAGTAGAGGGACATCAAAGTCCAATCTGGGTGTTGTTTAACGACGAAAAGGTCGTGGAATCGACTGACATTGAGGAAATGCGCAAGTTTGCCTATGTCTACTTTTTCAAGAGAGTATAATGACCATACGTAACGAAAGGACGGTGATTAAGAACGGCGTTGCAGATGTGTAATTTTTGCCCCTCTCCCCTCCCCCGTGTCTTTTGGTGGCTAAAGCACGAGAGATCGAATGATGAAAGAACATTGAGGAGGCTATATGCGGCGACTGGACTGCTTTTCAAGTCAGGGAACGAGTTTATAACGAAAAATCAAGGAGGCGTCGCGACCGAGATTCATGCCATTCATATGTTCTTTGCAGGTCACAGCAAGAGTCTCGGTTCTTTGTCCATGCCGACTCGTACCAACCACTAGTATAGTGCTGGCCACTGTCAAATGTAAATGTGACGCAAGCAAAAGTTCATCGGGGAGTGGCGTTCTACCCAATCATCCTCGTCCCCTAGTGTCTGCCACATCTGAACTGATGCCAATTCTGCATTCGTCTCCAATTCTCAGAAACCTTGGGCAATGCCAATCATTCGTCATGAGGTAAATGTACAGTGAATCTACTCCAACATCCAGGCAAAGTCTCAATCTCCAAGTCTGTAGCTCACCAGCGTATCCACGCGATGGTTTGCCGTACTAAACCCGCGAAGCTGCACGTGCTCACCGTTTTCAATCTCCTTTGCATCCGAATCTCCCCATTCAACAGGAACTTCGCTATCCGCATCAGCATACACAAGCACATTGAAAGTACAATCGCCACTCAGTTGCGGCAAGAACGTGACCGACGCGGTAATTTGTCGAAATATGGCCGCAATCTCCGCCTGAATTTCCGCCTCCGTCTTGTCAGGGTCGGCCGAAGATGGTGTCCCCGACGGCGCGTTTTCTTGATCCTGAGTAGCAGAGTCTGCGTTCGACTTGGATTTCGAAGACAGCTTTGATATTTGGACCTGATGGTAGGGTGTTTTTTTTTTTTTTGCGTCAGCTTATTTTGTGCATATCATTCATTTGGGACGTGTGTGCTGCGGGTCCAGCGGGAAGAATATTACATCGAATTGCCATCGCTCGACGTGCTCGCCCGTGTCCTTGTCAGTAATTACGATGACGAGCTTGGATATTTTGCCGCCGACCATCCATTTGTCTAGTTGGCTCATGATCTTCTTGATGTATGCCTTGACTTGGTCATCCGAGGAGACTGTGGATGGTAAAAGTAAACGTGTCAGATCGGAAACAATGGCCGTAGTCGTAGGAAGAGCAAAATAAAAGGGTGGCGGGTTTACATACCAAGCATGTTGAGGCCGTATTTTTTGACGCTTTGCTCACAGACTGGTTAACATTGCGTAGCTTGCACGATGAAGAGAATTCAACATTTTCTTTTTTTCTTTTTCTTTTCTTCCATTTTCCCTTTCGGCATTGTGCTTCTCGAACGTGGCTCGAATCGAAAGACGAGAGCAAATTCTGCACCTACGCTGTAAAGTCCTCGGCCGGATAGACTCCTCGTTGAAATCTGGACCAAACGTCAGTCGAATGACCACGTCCCTTCGCGTGTGTCGCCCAGTGGTCACGCCTACAATATGGTGTGTATCGAATATTGAAACTAATGGTGGTGAAAGATGCCGCGACACAACAACAACATCATCATCATTATCAGCCCTCTCGTCCGTCAATGTATATTCTTTGCGACCAACGACGACGATGCGCGACGTACAAACTCGGCGACCAGTCTGGCGCTGCCTTTCAAGGACAGCTTGTGCACCTTGGATTTGTCTCCATCCTTGTCCTTGTCGCGCGGCTTGGATCTGGGCTTGGACTCTTTTGACGACATGGTGGCGAGATGGGGTGCAAAAACGATGCGTGCTGGTGAGACAGGCTTGAAGAGATGGTTGATGGTTTCGATGTCTGTTTGAATTTGAATTTGGTCAGGGCGGCGTGGATGGAGGGCTGTGGCAGAGCAAGCTTTGGGGAATCCCGCGGCGGCCACTCCGGCGCGTGCTGACGAGCTCACCAACAAGCAAAGCAACCAGTGACCAGACCAGCAGACTACAAAGCTTGGGAACTTTTATTCGGCACCCTAGTTTTGATAACTCGGCACCCATGCTGTGGCTGGGAGAGTGACATAGCCGGTATCGGGCCCGCCTGTAAATTTTGCTGTGAACCAAAATACACCTAAATATAGCTTTCCCATAACGCCATATACATCAAAAAGAGGCCTTAGAAGCAGCGATGAAAAAGAGCCCTTACAAGCAGCGACGAAAAAGAGCCCTCACAAGCAGCGAAAAAGAGCCCTCGCAAGCAGCGAAAAAGAGCCCTCATAAGCAGCGACGAAAAAGAGCCCTCACAAGCAGCGACGAAAAAGAGCCCTCACAAGCAGCGACAAAAAAGAGCCCTCGTAAGCAGCGAAAAAGAGCCCTCATAAGCAGCGACAAAGAGCCCTCACAAGCAGCGACGAAAAAGAGCCCTCGTAAGCAGCGAAAAAGAGCCCTCATAAGCTGTTTAGAGATGTATATAGAGTAGACAATGATTACCTAAGTTACTATATGTACATCGCTAAGGTTAGCCGGTATCGCATGTCCTCGCCACATCCGTGCCACAACATGGGTGCCGAGTTATCAAAACTAGGGTGCCGAATAAAAGTTCCCTTTATTTACGCTCCGGTTTCTATTCCGTCGAAGCACTTTCAGAATTTCCATTCTGACTGAATACTGATGCACAAGTGGCATGTCCCTCCCAACCAGTCTTTTATCCAAGAAAAAAAAAAAAAAAAAGGCCCCTCAACTCTTCTCGCCCATTGATGATGTTCTATTATATGGATATATGGATACCAAATCCGACGTCTACTTCTTCATGATTCGTGAAAAAAACCTCTGCGTCGTGCTTTGCCCCTCCTTCTTCCCTTCGCCGTCACCTCTACCTGCGCACTCATTCTCACCACCTTCTTCATTCTCTACACCTTCATTACCCCTCGCCATCTCCTCCTTCGCGTCAAGCTGCGTAGTGTTATCGTGCATGACCTGGCTTGCAAATGACACCGTGCCCTCCTGAAGAGTGTCACCATCTTCGGGCCGCGCTTCGGCACCTGGAGCGTCGACGAATAAGTCTTTCACTTTGCCGGGACCCTTGAGCCTCTCATAAACAGCCAGAGTGGTACCGAACTCTTTCTTGGAACCGACCTTGATGGCATCGAGCAGTTGTAAAGCATAGGTTTGGCAATTGTTGGTGATGAGATTATATGCTGGTTGTCTTTCGCGAATAGATTGAATGACAGACTCTCCTGTGGGAAAATGGAAAGTTAGCATGGGCAGCGTGAGGAGCTCCCGTCCCTACTCATCAGAGGCATTTGGCTCACCAGCCCGCCGCACCGCGTCGTCGTTGAATCGTGTCTCGCCCACTTTGAATGTCCTCCATTCTTGACGCTGGATCTTCTCATTTGTGTAAATGACGTCAAAATTTTCATCCTTTGACAGAGAAAAGAAAAACATTGTCAGCCCAGCAGTCGCATACTGTGTCGCACAATGCGTCGTCCGGGCATATCAACTCACCATCCACAATTGATGGGCATAATCGCCAACAAGGACAGCCCAGTGCTGAGTAGGATCCGGATACTTGTTAATGCTGTCCGTGATCAACTTGCCCAACCCGGTTTGCTCGGCAAACCACTTGCCAGCCAGGCCACCGACCGGATGCCATCCCACCTCAACGGGTCGATGCTCTCCATCAAGAATAGCCTCCGTGACAGGAACAACATTCGGCTGACTGCCAAGACCGGCAGCATGCTTCAGAGCAAGCTCACCCTTGTTCAAGTTCTTTTTCCTGTATCGGATGTACTGAGTAAGTATAGTTTCTCCACGTAGTAAAATAAGGTTATTCCGCGAAATCCCGCTTCACGTGGGCATCGAATGGGCATTTGCCCTCCTCGCGCCGGCGCAGGTGAAAGCCGAACATGAGACGAGAAATTGGAGGAGCAGGCAGGCTCACGCACAGAAATTCGCCTATCTTGGCGTCCATGGTCTCATTTTCGCTTTCTCGTGAAGCATCTCCGTCTGGCGACATTGTGCGAATGCACGAACAGAAGACGTCTAAGATGGATAACGCCGTGTGGCTGATTGGACGTTTCATCAGATTACGAGATGGCTGAGCGAGACGGGCTGAGCGAGTCGGGACGTGGACGCGCTAATATATTATGTTGGCGACTCTGATCGACTCTGATCGACTCTGATTACTAGATCCTCCGGAACCAGACCAGACCAGACCAGACAGCACTGAGGGAGTCTTGGTCAAGCCATCATCAGGGATTCCGGCCCTCGGCGTCAGGGACCAGAGGGACAAGGTGGCGCTACAGTGCACCAGACGCACTAATCATTTCTTTCCATCATTTATTTCCAATCCTTTCCTCTTGGTCTTTTTTCAAGTGCTTTTGATGGGAATACTGTTGTTCGAACTATCCCAGCATTAGCACGGGTTCAGCGGCCGCTGAAACTTCCGTTGCCAGAATCACGCCGCGATCACATATCTCAACGGCAACGAGACCCAAAAGTTTGTTACATGTTTTCTGCTGCGGTTTGCAGACGTGGCTTTTCATCCATTCTTCCTTCGCTCTAGTATTTGGCTGGAAATGCTGCCCCACCATCCAACTGTGTGTGACCACCCTTAACCATATCGGGCTAATCACATCCAGGAACGTCTTATCGATAAGATGTTTTTTTTTCGCCGGCCCACGGCCTGCTTTTCCAACTTTTCTGCTGGGGACGATCCTCTGGCCTACTTCATCACGGGATAGCACGAGCTCTGCAGTCCCCCAATTGTCTTCTCACCTGCCAATCCCAGACAACAATCCACAAGCAGCAGGAAATGGCTGCCACGAAGCATCGTCTCGCCGAGGACGAGTCTGCTCCTCCCAACAAAAAGACGAAGACCCAGGATAATGACGTTACTTCGGACAAGGTCAAGCTAAAGAAGGAAAAGAAGGAGAAGAAAGAAAAGAAGAAGGAGAAGAAGGAGAAGAAGCTTAAGATTTCTAAAGACCCGGTAGAGGCGCAAGAAGACGCAAACGAAAGTGATCTTGAAGCGCAGCGAAAGGCGGAAAAGAAGGCCAAAAAGAGAGAGAAGAGGGAAAAGAAGTTGAGGGATCTGAGTGCGGATCAACAAGACGCAACTTCTGATACAGGAGCCGCCGAGACTACAGAAGAGACTGCAAAGAATCATAAGAAAGAAAAGAAAGAGAAGAAACACAAGTCCTCTGGCGAAGCTGAACAAGCCTCGAAGCCTTTATCGTCTGGCGCATACACCCAAACCATCAGCCTGTCCAATGTTGCCCAAGCAGACATAGACGCGTTCTTGTCAACAAATCAAATTACCATCACGGACCCCAAAGGCGAGACCTCCTCCTTGCGACCTGTCACAGAATTCCACCATCTGCCCGCGACCAATTTGCTTGAAAAAAGCCCATCACCGTTCGCCAACTTTAAAGCGCCCACGCCTATCCAGGCTGCTTCATGGCCGTCAACTCTGTCTGGCAGAGATGTTGTCGGCGTTGCTGAAACCGGCTCTGGAAAGACCATGGCCTTTGCGCTGCCATGTGTTGAGTCTGTTTCCGCTATCGCGAAAAAGGGCACCAAGGCTGTCGTCGTATCTCCTACCCGAGAATTGGCCATGCAGACACACACTCAATTGGCGTCATTAGCGGCACTGGCCAAGTTGAAATGTGTCTGTTTATTCGGAGGATCTTCCAAGGACGAACAGAGAGCGCTCATCAACCGCGGCGCCGATATCATCGTGGCTACCCCTGGCAGGTTAAAAGATTTCATGTCTGATGGCACAGTGGATCTCAGCGGCTGTCGCTTCGCGGTTCTCGACGAAGCTGACCGTATGCTTGACAAGGGATTTGAAGAAGACATCAAGGAGATTCTTGGCGCATGCCCTCCCCGAGAGCAGCGTCAGACGCTCATGTTCACTGCCACCTGGCCGCAATCTGTTCAAGCTTTGGCTGCTACCTTCATGGTTAGTCCCGTCAAGGTCACCATTGGTTCCGGAGGCCGAGAAACAGATGGTTCCATCGAACTGCAGGCCAACACGCGAATCAGCCAGACAGTCGAGGTCATCGACCCCAAAGATAAAGAATTCAGACTGTTGCAACTGGTAAAGCAGCATCAACAGGGGAAACAAAAGGATGACCGTATCCTGGTATTCTGTCTTTACAAGAAAGAGGCCACCCGTGTAGAGAGTTTTCTTAGTCGCAAGGGCGTCCGCGTGGGTGGTATTCATGGAGACTTGAAACAGGAGCAGCGGACGCGCAGCTTGGAAGCTTTCAAGACGGGTCAGACACCTGTGCTTGTGGCTACCGATGTCGCTGCACGAGGTTTGGATATTCCCGAGGTGAAGCTCGTAATCAACGTTACGGTAAGCTCGGTCGTCGTGGTCATAGTAACAGAACCCCTTGGCGTATTGACATGATCAACAGTTTCCCTTGACCATCGAGGATTACGTCCACCGAATTGGCCGCACTGGTCGTGCAGGAAAGACCGGCGCAGCCCACACCTTTTTTACCGTTCAGGATAAGCCTCACTCTGGCTCGTAAGTTTTGGTTCTTCTTTCATTGTCCCTTTTCTTCGGTCCTTGTTTCAAACGAGGTGGAGAATACTCTTTTGAAAATAAGGCTAATAAACCTTGTCTCTGCAGATTGATCAACATCTTAAAGGGCGCCAACCAGCCCGTTCCAGACGAGCTCCTCAAGTTTGGCACCACCGTCAAGAAGAAGACGCACGACATGTATGGAGCTTTCTTTAAAGATGTAGACATGACACAAAAGGCGACAAAGATCACCTTTGACTAGCTTCTTCCATAATTGTCATGTTGATTTGTATTTGGTCTAAATATATTCCTCAATGATGAGCTCTTGATATTGTACATTGTCTTTTTTTTTTTTTTTTTTTTTTTTTTTTTTTTTTTTTTTTTTTTTTTTTTTTTTTTTTTTTTTTTTTTTTTTTTTTTTTTTTTTTTTTTT